>PVIU01028003.1:0-19603 GCA_004026605.1 Ondatra zibethicus | reverse complement strand
AGAAAGTGTGGATTATATACTCATTAGAATACTACTCAGCGGTAAAAAACAAGGACATCTTGAAGTTTGCAAGCAAATGGATGGAAATAGAAAACGCTATCCTGAGTGAGGTAACCCAAACCCAGAAAGATGATTATGGTATGTACTCACTCATTAGTGGACCCTAGCTATAAAATAAAGGTCACCAAGCACTTAGCTCCCTTTCCTTTCTTTCAAGACATTTTGAAACACCGAGGTTCATTTGCTTCGGTCCTTTGGGAACGTTTTGCAGCTTGTGTGTGACACATAGGTTCTGAAGGCCACCAAGAAATGACTTGTTTTAGGCTGCAGTAGGAAGATAGCGCTTGGGTGTGGGCAAGCCCTCGGGTGGGCACAAACCTAGAACCAGAGTGGGAAGCCTGCGAGCCCCTCCTTCACCTCAGTGCTGGAGCTTCGCATAGCCCAGGCTAGCCTTGAACTCCCCAAGTAGCTGAGAAAGACCTTGGACTTCTGATCCTTCCTCTCCCACTTCCTGAGTGCTGGCATTGCAGGTATACAGCACCATGCCCAGGTGATGCTGAGGACGGAAGCTGGGGCGTCATGCGTGCCAGGCAAGCACCCTCCCTACTGAGTTACAGCTCCAGCTTCACCTCCTTGCTTTCAGCTCTGCTGATGTCTGCTAGGGAAACTGCTGCAGATTGCCTGGTGGGCAGGGAGCACGCTTTGAGCAGGACCCAGAACCCGCTCGACCTAGTGGGCAAGAGGTCATTTTCAGGATGGCCTGGGTTCTCCTTCCTCTGGGCATCCCTAGCCCGCTTGTACTTGTTCTCTTATGAGCCATTCACCTCCAATTTAAATGGATTACTTATTCTTCTCCCATGACACTGCACGCTCCCCAGTGCAGATCAAGAACTCATTCCTGTCTGAAGGAATCCCTGTGAAGGGTCCCTGTTCAATGCCAGGTACACAGTATGGCCCAGGAGTAGGCGGGGGGTGAATCAACACTAACCAACGTAGGCACATCTGCCTAGACAGCTCCTGAAGAAGGAGAAGCAGGTGCTGGAGGCCTCAGTTGAGAGAGAACTTCCTCTTGGAAGAGAGAACGGCATCTCTTCGTCCCACGTCCATGGAAGATTTGAACCTGCTTCCCCTCCCTGAGGACAACAGAGAATGGCTTACTCCAGGATTTGTCATCTACCCACCTTCCTCCAGTCCATCTGTGTACCTCCATCAGCCACGCACCAGCGCAAGGCCTGGGATGTGTTGGAGCAAGCCCCTACTGGCCCAGGAGAGCACCAGGTGCTGCTGTCAGCACCTTGAGGGATGAGCTGGAGATTGACACCTTAAGATGGAGGCAGCAGAGTGGGAGGAAGCAGCAAGCTCCAGAGGCCAGGGCTTTCTCCTGCAGGAACAATCAGGTGCTAAGCCCGCACTGGCAAAGCTTCCCAAGTCACTCAGTCACCTACAAACTGTATCTACTCCTTCCTCCCTGCCTCCCTCCCTCCCTCTAGTCTTCCTTCATCTCCCCTACCCTCCTCTTTCCTCCTTTTCCAATTATTTTACCAATTATTCATCTGTTTAGCGATCTATCCATCCTTCCACCCATCCACCAACCCGCCTATCCCTACTCATTCATCTCTTGATTTCTTTTGTCCCTCCACCTACCCACAGATGTTTTGTTTTGTTTGGATGGTGGGTTTGGGTTTTCATGTTTTTGTTTGTTTGTTTTTTCTTTTTGGTTTGGGCTTCTGTGTACCTGCTTATTTCTGAGGCTCGGAGTACTTCCCGGATCCCGGGGAGGCAGGTGTATGAACTCTAAGGACCAGAAGCAGCCTGAGTTATAGGGAACTCCTCCCCCTCACCAGGTCCCTTGGGATGAGGGAGACTCTCAGTGGGTGAGGAGGGGGCTTGGGAGGAGGGAGACTCAGTGGGTGAGGAGGGGGCTTGGGAGGAGGGAGACTCAGTGGGTGAGGAGGGGGCTTGGGAGGAGGGAGACTCAGTGGGTGAGGAGGGGGCTTGGGAGGAGGGAGACTCAGTGGGTGAGGAGGGGGCTTGTCTCTACCAGAAGCCCAGGACAGCCTCAGCCTCTTCCTTCCCCGTCTGCTTCTCCTAGACCTTAGGCAAGAGTGCAGTGCAGTGACACTGGCCTGGCCTTCCCTCCTGTCCCCTTCCCTTCCTCCCCGGCCCCGCTTTTACTTCTTTGCCTCTCCGTCTTTTTCTGTTTTTATTTTCATTTTTGTTTTGTCAGGTGGGGGGCTGGAACTTGATATGTAGACTGGGCTAGACTCAAACTTGTGGCAGTCTCTCTGCCTCTCCCAAATGGCTGAGATTACAACCCTGAGCCCTTACATAGACTCTGGTCTGGTTTTTTGACAGTAGGTTCCCCAACCCAGAAATCTTCATGATTTCTTAGGTAAGCCATCAGTGAGTTCAAATAAGAGGGGTTTCCATGAGGCCCCGGGACAGGAACAAGCCAGTACCACCACCTCCAACACACACACACCACACACACACACACACACACACACACACACACACACACACACACCTTCTTAACTCTAGCTCCTTTGTGAGCCAAGTGTGTCTGCCCTGTTCCCAGGGCTATGATAACAAAGGATTTGCTGTCAGCCTCTTGAGTCAAGGGGTGGGGTTCCCAAGGTTTAACCTGCATTTGAGGGGAAGGAAAGGAGACCCTTCCCCTGAACACAACCAGAACCCTGTATCTCAGCCACACCCACAATCTACCCAATCCATCCATCACTAAGGGGAATGGGGGCTTTCCTGTACTCTGGGGCAGCTGTTTCCAGAGTCCTGTAAGAACTGAAGGTTCTGGTGCTTGACTAGGGATGGGGGGAGGAGAGAGTTGGCAGTTCTCACGCCTCTAGAGTTAGCTGAGTCCCACACTGTCCTGCCTCATTTTGGAGGTTATTGCATATGGCCTGGTCTGGAGGAGGTATGCAGGTTTTTCTGAGTCACACTGCAAACCTACTGTAAGAAAAGGGAAGTGTGAAGTGTTTGGGCTCTGAGGACCCTCCATCAACTACCTGGCTGCTATTGCTCAGATTCTTTTTATTGCCATGTCACTGGCCCAGGGGCCCCAAGCAGCTTCCGACCTGCTTTGAGGAGCTACCTAAGGCCAGCGTGTGTACTCTCTCAGGGCCATGGGCACAGGAAAACCTCCAGAAGCTATGTTCTAGTGAGATATTTAAGTGCTTCCAAGAAGCAGGGATAGAAGAGGAGACTGGACAATCTCAAAAGCCCCAGACTCCCTATGATGGCCTGAAGCCAGTGTGTCCCTCTTAGTGCCTACATTTCCTCTCTGTCAGAAGGCACAGCTGAGGGCTGGAAGCTGGCTCAGGGGTCAAGTGTTTGCCTACAGGCAGGAGGACCCGGATTCAAGCCCTAGAACCAGGTAAAAGCTGGATGTGGTGTCGGTTTCTGTTGTCCTATTGCCAGGAAGGAGGCAGGCAGATCCAGTGGCCAGGTCTGGGTCCAGTGAGAGCTTCTGCCTCAAGAAAATGAGGTGATGAGCAATTGAGGAAGATGTTGGAAGCATGTGCGCGCACACACACGCACACACACACACACACACACACACACACACACACACACACACATGGGCACGCGCACACACACGCACACACACACACACACACACACACACACATGGGCACGCACACACACACACACACACACACGGTATGACTGTGGATTGTAGGAAGGCTTAAATAAACTCAGACACGTAAAGCACCTAAGACATCGTGCGAGTTGGTAAGAATCAGTCATGTCTAAGACCTAACGTCCAAATTAGACCCATCCCACAGCTTTCCTTAGGATGTGCTGTCCCAGGGTGGAGGCTTTTCTTTGGTTTCCAGGCTGCAAATTACAAGGCGATTTGGCTTGTGTGACCCAATTAAGAGTCTTCTGTCCCATGGACCTCTGTGGACACCTCACCTTCTGCCCCCAGGGGCACTGGCCTCCTCAAAGTCCGCCCACCTATGAGAACAGAGGCTCTGCCTCTCTGCTAGAAGCGCAACAGATGGAAGCAGCCTAACTGGTTGTCAGTGGTGGTAAGTAATAAAACTGGGAGAAAAAACACTTCTTTAAAATCCCAGGCTGGGCGTGAATGTGCAGGCATGGCCCAGGTAATTAGCCGCTCTGCCCCGCCAGTCTCTGTGGGCCCGTTGTGTCAGGTTGCTCCTCCTATGGCTCCTCCTCCTGCCCCACCTTCTCCTCCCCACAGGTGTGTCCCTGGGCTCTGGTTGCCAGCCCCACTCCCTGCCAGAGACACCCGCTGAAGTCACCTACCACGAGACCCCAACCAGCAGCAACAGGCCAGCAAGTGACTTGCCATGGAAGGTGCCGACGCCTCCAGGAGCAATGGGGCCAGCCCGGAAGCCAGGGATGCCCGCAGTCCATCGGGTACCAACGGCAGCCTGGAGAATGGCACTAAAGCAGACAGCAAGGATACCAAGACAACCAACGGGCACAGTGGGGAGGTGACGGAGGGCAAGACCCTGGGCAGTGCCCTGAAGTCAGGGGAGGGGAAGAGCGCCTTGTTTTCCAGCAATGAGTGGCGCAGGCCTATCATCCAGTTTGTGGAGTCAGTGGATGACAAAGGCTCCAACTACTTCAGCATGGACTCTGCAGAAGGCAGGAGGTCTCCGTATGCGGGGCTCCAGCTGGGGGCTTCCAAGAAGCCGCCCGTGTCCTTTGCTGAGAAGGGGGAGCTGCGAAAGTCCATATTCTCCGAGCCCCGCAAACCCACGGTGACCATCGTGGAGCCAGGGGAAGTCCGCAGGAACAGCTACCCCAGGGCTGACTCCGGCCTCCTGCTGAGGTCTAAGTCCGGCTCCGAGGAGGTGCTGTGTGACTCCTGCATCGGCAACAAGCAGAAGGCTGTCAAGTCCTGCCTGGTGTGCCAGGCTTCGTTCTGTGAGCTGCATCTGAAGCCCCACCTGGAGGGTGCCGCCTTCCGTGACCACCAGCTGCTCGAGCCCATCCGGGACTTCGAAGCCCGAAAGTGCCCCTTGCACGGCAAGACCATGGAGCTCTTCTGTCAGACCGACCAGACCTGCATCTGCTACCTCTGCATGTTCCAGGAGCATAAGAACCACAGCACTGTGACCGTGGAGGAGGCCAAGGCTGAGAAGGAGGTGACTTGCCAGGCCTCTCGCTGCTCCCCCCACCCCTCCCACATTGATCCTTACTGGGGACTTAAGTCTCCTCCGCTGTACTCTGCTCTTTTAGAAAACAAGTCTCTCTCTCCCCTCTGCACCTCCAGCCTGGGGGTCAGAGGTCTCTCTAACTGCCAAAGGTCTTGGGAGATGGGTTTCCCATAAGTGAGCGAATAGAAACTCCGGAAAGATTAGAGCTGGACCGAATTCTCGAGATAATTCTAAGTCGGGCCAGAGTGTGGAACTGTAATTGGACTCTCTCCTGGGCTCTGCTCTCTCTCTCTCTCTCTCTCTCTCTCTCTCTCTCTCTCTCTCTCTCTCTCTCTCTCTCTTCATGGATAGAAAACTCTTCCTTACAGAGCAGGACTGGACCTTAGGGAATGGGTCAAGAGGGGACTCCAGGGCTCCCGAAATACCCTTTTTGCTGCCTCCAGGTTTGCATTTGCAGTCAGCCGGCTCCTTGCTCTGCCCTATCCTGGAAGCCACTCCCTTCTCACCCCCCACTTTGGTTCCCTTACTCTGCTCTCAGTTGGGCCCTGTGTGCTTTGTTTGTGTGACTTCAGCTGACAGGTCTGTGCCTGTGGGTGGACAACACTGGAGCGAGAGCATGTGTGGGTGGGTGGATGTAAATGTGTGTTTTATACGCATGCGGGTGTCTGTGAATGTGGGTGTCTGCCTGTATTTGCGTGTGGACTACGTAAGTGTGTTTGTGTGAATTCCCTTTGTGTGATTAGGCGGTACGTCCATGGGGAGGAGCAGAGGCAAGCGGAGGCTTGTGGATGTGATGTGCCTGGGGAAGGTATGCTGGGCTGGGTGAAGGCCCAGCTGGGGCCACTGGCTTGTCCCTTGTTGAGCTCACTCACCCAAGTTGCAGAGGGTCTCTCCTTACCTAGCCCTCTGGTCAGGTGCTTGCTGGTTGCTCTCACCCTGCATCTTGTGTCCCTGCCCCTAGGCAGCAGGTACTGGAGTCACAGGTGGGAACTGACTCAGATACCTTCCCTTAGATGCTTCATTTGGTTTCCAAGGGTGTCTTCAGCTTCCCCTGACCCCAGAATCCCCTGGCAGCCTAGCTCTTAGCTTCATGATGGAAGGCAGAGGGCAGGAGTATGAAGCCCATCCTTGGGGACTGTGCTTAGAATTCTCCCAGAATGACGGGCACTGGGAATGCGGCTGCGAGTCTCAGGTTGGCTGTTGAGAGGCTGGCAGTCACTCCGTGTGAAACTGAGGGATGAACTAGACTGTTTGCGTATTTCTCTGTGACACCCTAGGATACTTAGAAACATCTCTGAGGACTCTGGGATGAGAAGGGGACAAAGTGAACACAGGAAGCTAACATGGCAGGTCTTGCTTCCACTGAGAGCCAGGTGAACACACTGGCCTCTTTTCTATGTAAGCTTTGGATCCAATGTGAGTGCTTGCAGAAGAGCTGGTTCTGGGGGCCAGGAAGGTGTGGGCAGCCTGGCCTGAGACACCAAGAGCTCCAAGTTTGCTGTTGTTCCCAGTCAGGGGCTGCCGTAGGGCTCAGAGGGTCCTTGACTTCGAAGACTGGTGAGGTAGACAAGGAAGGAGAGGCTCAGAAAGACAAACAAGAAGGGACACCCTCCCAGAAATACAGAAACATAAACACGGAACTGCAGAAGGAGAATTCCAGGACTAATGGAGCATTCACAGCCTCACAGGCTACTCTTTACTTCACAGATTGGGGGACACACCCAAGGGAAGGAAGGAACCTGGCTAATATTATGGCTGGAGAAAGATGTGCCTAGGTCTTCTTGCAGTATCTGAGGTCACCTTGGAAGGGGATGGGATCCTGGAGTGACTGCCACAGTGGGAACTTGGGGTAACTTGTGTGTGTGTGGAGTATGTGTGTGTGTGTGCCATGGACTTGTGTATGTTCTTGCGACACAAGGATAGATGAGAGGAGCGGAACTGAGCGGCCAGAAGACAGCGCTGGAGCAGTATGTTTAAGGCCAGCTATTATGGGACTTGGAGACTTGGTGGACTTTGACCCAGAACAGGGGTGGGGGGGCGGTTTGATGAACTGGTGTGAAGCAGAGTATCAATTCTGGCATCCTCTGAAGGCACCTGAAACACTCAAACACCGGCTCCCACATGGCTTCTTGCAAGGAAGCAGGCAGAACCAGCTCCACAGGCCTGCAGTGAGGCTGGTGAGGTCACCGAGCAGTGTCTGGGGTGGTTGCACAAAACTGAAGATGACACCCACGCCACAGGCACTCATCCTTGGACCTTAGTCTGTGTACAGACTTGGAGCACAGATCGTGCTGGGAAAAGGTCATGTGGTGTGCCATATGATGACCCCTTCCTCTACTGGACCTCAGTGTTTCCCTCCCTACTCTCAGTGTCCCAAGTCCCAGAGGTGCGCACTGGTCTAGCTTATCCCTCTGGGTTTTCTCTGGCTATGTTAGGAGAAGAGATGAAGAGGGACACAAACGCCCTATTTATCCATTTACGTCACCATTTATCCCAAGTCCCTCCTGCTACCGCTGCCTGTGCTAGGTGGCCCTGTCTTAAGGCATATTTGACATGGTCTCTGGGTGGACAGGCGTGTGCTGATGACATTCTGACTGGAGTGCTGCTCTAAAGGGGCTCATATTCAGCGATTCGTCCCCATTTTAGACATCAAATCTGGCTCAGTTCTCTTACTGTGCCCGTGACTTGATTTCTCATCTTCTTGCCCAGTTCTCTGAGCAAGGCTGAGCCACTCGGTTACAAGGCTAATGCAGTCAGTGGTCCTTAGGTTTCTTACTGTGCTGGTTTAGGGAGGAAAGCTCTTTGGGCAGATAGTGGGGACTGGAATTCAGAAAGAGGAGCCGGACTAAAAGCCAGGGTGCCTAGAATCTCTCTGGGCATTTTCAGGGAGAATGTCTGGTTAAGGTATGAGATAGGGGCCTGATCAATTGGATGCTAAGGGGACTCAATCAAATGAGAACTTTAGAGACAGGAAACAGGGAGGAAAGAGAGAACCAGGCAGGTGGGTGGTGATCCAGTCTCTGCGGAGCTCATATGTGGGCCAGGGTTGGGCTTGGCATTTGCATGGTTGCACATGAAGCAGCCCAATGGGGCGGGGTACCACACCAGGCTCAGCGATGCAGAGATTCACACAAAGGCCAGGGAAGAAGAGCAGAGGGGCTGGGATTTCTCTCTACCACTTCAAACCTCTTTCCCCAGTAGGATTGGAAGAGTCTTCTAGTGATCATCAAATCCAAGGGCCTCGCAAACAATAGGCTGCAGGCTGAGGTCACTCCATGATCTGTTAGAACACAGAGTCCTAGGCTTTGCTCCAGGAGATTCTGGTTTACATAGATCCTCATATATAGCTGGGCAGGGGAAGGTAGCCCATTTCACTGCAAAGAAACTGAGGTTAAGAGACGGGTGGTGATGTCTGCAGAGCTCATTGCTGAGCTGCAGATGCCAGGATGAAGCGTTTCATCCCCATCAGCACTTTCCTCTGGCCTGAGGCTGTGAGGAAGCAGAGGGAGTGAAAAGGGGACCTCAGTGAAGTTGATGGACAGATACAGGGCTGTTTGACGTGGGAGCATAGAAATAAGAAATCTATTCAGCATTTCAGATTCTTATCCAGATAATTACCATGTGTCTGGGAGTACAAATTTGGCAATTAACTGGCTCATTTGGCAAATGTCACAGCCCAGGGCCCATGCAGTTAGTCCAGGCTGACGGAAGATCTTAGCGGGCCAGATTCCTCTGCCGGGGGCCTTGCCAGTCTCCCGTCTAGTGCTTGGTTATGTCTGCACTTGATGGCCAATCTAGGCTGGAGCACCACAAACTGTGCCACCCCTTCCTTTATTCTCAGGGGACTTCTACTCACTCATGGCCACAAGGATTTCAAGGCTGGGTGACCCACGCAAGGGCCATCCCCACCATCAGAGAGGAGAGGCCCCAGACACTGTGGGAGAAGGGAACAAAGGAAGCATTTAGGGACAGGCCTGGGCAGGGCGAAGGGAAAGAAGCGAAGAGTGGGAGGAAGCCAGGAGGGAGGGATGGGGCGGGGTGGAGCACTGTGGAGCTGAGACCTGTCAAACACCTGGGGCTGCCTCTACAGTTCTGTGGGAGCAGAGAGAGTGGCAGAGAGGAAGCTGGAGCCCTTGTGGGTGGGGGAGGCAAAAGGAGGGGAGAATTGCTGAACTCCATCAGCTTCAAGGAGGTGGGGAAGCAGGTGAAGGACAAGGTCTCTGTCTAGACTGCTGCCCGGGCAGTGCCTCTGAGGGCCACAGAGAAAGAAATGGGCCCTGTGATCGTGTCTTGGTTTTACATCTGTCTTTCTCACAGTGCATACTCAGGCCAGCTACCCGGTCCCCCTAGGCCTCCGTGATCACAACTTTGAAGCATGGCTAACACCACTGACCTTCACAGCGTCTTTGGCTTGTAGGAGATGCTCAGAGGCCCCAGTGACTTTCCTCCTGCTGCCATGGTTTCCCCGTGCAGGAAAAAAAACTGACAAACACTAAGATTTGAGGCACACTCCTAGAGTTCTGACCCTAACTCCGCTCCTCAGTGGGGCAGGGCTCCTCCTGGAGGGGAGAAGGGACCATTACTGTGGCACTACTCCCAGCCCCAGGAACCTTCTGTGGTCTGCAGGTCTGGTCTTGCTGACTGTGGTGTGGGTCCTCCCCAGCCTGTGTCCAGCTTCCTTTGAGTCCTGGAGAAAAGGAGAGCCAGTCCCTCGTCTGCCCTGACCCATTCCACCGCCCACTGCTGCAGACAACCTGTCTCCGCTTCTGATCCTGCCCTTGCATGTGTCCGGGCTGGTCCCCTCCTCTCCACATAGGTGGCTGGCCAACACCTCTGCTCCTCTCCAGACCTCAGATGACCCCTGACCTCCTCCTCCCTCCCTTTCACAGAGTCGACTCCCAGGAACTGATCTCTCTTCATCCTTGACTCAGATGCTTCATGACTTAAGCCACATTGGACTCTATCCCTTGGACTCAGTACCTCTTCTCTTCCCTTTGGCTGGCCAATCCATTCTTCTAGGAAGGACCCTTTTCTCAGCTGTGGGCTAACCATACAGCCCCTGATAGGTGTCTCTTGGTGCTACAGCTCACCCCTAGCCCTTATTTCTGGTTTCACCTTATCCCACTTCCCTCAGTGTCCTCTGCTTTCAAGTTTTCATGATCTCTTACATCTTAAGTCCGATGTCTCAGCCACTGTGCACGCCTCAGCCGGCCCTCCCTATCCTGTGTCCTTACCACCTCTGGACCCCATCGGACCCCACGTACCAGACTCACCATCCAACACAGCACAGCCACCTGGGCATAGCTGTCACTATTCTACTTGTTATGCCTACTGCTTTGCCCCACCTGGGAGGAGCCATATAGATGTGGCCATGGGGACATTATTCAGTCAGTGCCTACTCTGTGCCAGGTGCTTTCTGGGCGCTTTGCTTACATACTCCCATCTCTCTTACACCCTCTGTTGTGGGTGTGGGTGCTTAGGTAACCTCCCCAGCACAGAAGAGCTACTGAGGCCTAGAGAAGTTAAGGAACTTGTCAAACCCCACAGCCTGCCTGTGGGTGGTGGTTAGGGGTCTCCATCTTGGATTCTTATACATGAGCTCTGGGTGAGCCAATTCAAAAGGCTCAGCTTCAGAAGACGGGAGGCCTCCTGCTGTACTTTGACCCTGGTCTCCCCTCCCCCTCAGGAATCCTTTAGGAATGGGAAAGTTTCTGGGACAGATCCATTATCTTCCTTTTTCTATTCCTTAGGATGCAGATCTGCTGCTCAGGCCTGGACCATATTAGGGTCTTCAGATCATTAGCTTGGCCGGCTTTTGTTTCCTGGCCTCCCTGACTCTTTATCCTCAAAGAACAGAGCTGGAGGGTGGGGGCTTATTCTCATTGTTCTCCTCCTTCCCAATACTGTGTCTTCTCCCAAGCTTGTTCCAGAGACCCAGCCAAGTCCCCACCCTCATCCCTTCCCACAAGCCGGCCTCCCTCTCTGGTGATGACATTTCTCATGCTGTGGGGCTGTCAGACTGTGGAGGTGGAGTAGATGCTTACTGAGAACATCCTACACTCTTCTTGACTGGAGAACCTGGGAGCGGTGGGCAGGCCATGGCAGCAGGACTTCCTATCTGGAGGTCTCTGTGACCCCTGTGTCCTTGTCTTCTCTACCTCTGGGCATCACTTCTCAAAGGCCAGTGGGAGCCGATCAGTAGATACCTGCTCTGAGGGTTTGCAGCAAGCATCCCAGGGCATCCCCTCAATTTTTGCTGCAGATACCCCACAGACACCCCTTAGTTTGATGACTTGCTCAAAGGCCACTGGTGATGCTCACAGCTCCTTGCCAGGAGAGCTCATCATCTTTATGGTTTGTAATTTTTCTACCTCAACTGTTCTTATAGGTTCCTCAGGGAGATGGCTAGAAAAAGGAGAGAGTCTGTTTTCAAACTGCAGTGTTTGTGGGGAGCTCTGAGTCATGCAAGACTTCCTTGAATGATCACCCCCTTATCTTCCAAGCTTTAGACAGGGCTTTGAGAACTCCAGTGGGGCCCTGCAGAAAAAGAAAAAGAGATATTCTTAACTCATTGAATAGCTTTGGCTTTAGCTTCAGGTCTGCCAATCTGCCTCAGTTATAGCTGGTTTTCAGAGAGGGACCTTCCCCTACTTGGAAGCCAAGCATGGATGGAATGCTGATGTCTCAGTGCCCTCCTGATAGAGCCTCTTCCCAGCTGTCCCAGGATCCAACAGTCAGAGTGCCTCTGAACACAGGTCTCAGGTCCTCTCCTCCCCACCTAGCCTCACTGTATTCTTTCCTTTAGAGAGCCTGGGGAAGAGTCCGCATCTTGCCTACACTGCAGATATGTTCCCTTTCTTATAAACAGGTTTACAGCTGAGCCTGCCTAGACCGAGTCTGTGCCGGCGGCAACCCCAGCTCTTGCTTGCAACACAAGGCCTGCGTCATGCCACAGAAACGTTGCATGGGGTTACTGCTACAAGCCACTCCCTAGGCAGGGCTGTGCTGAATTGGGTTGAGTCCAGATCCTCTCTTTCACCAATGGCCCCAGGCCCACTGGAAGGAGCAAGAGCCTCCCACCCTTCGTTAGGTGGGAAGGATCTGGGAGGCTTAACCCCTGTAAAGACATGGCCAAGCTGCTCAGCTCTAGTGGTCCGAGAGTACAGAAGTATGGCACTTGATGTGTGGCTGGATTCTCGGCCACTGGCTCAGAGCCCAGCAGTTCTGGGGTGCTGATAACAATTGCTGAGTGAAGGGTTGCACGGATGAGTGTCGCATCTGCCTGAGTTTGCTCTTGTGGTGAGTCACCAGCCTGGGTCTCTGGTTCTGTTCCTCTTTCTCCCTGCTCATGACAGCTTCAACTTCCACATTTCCCCGCAGACTGAGCTGTCACTGCAGAAGGAGCAGCTGCAGCTGAAAATCATTGAGATTGAAGATGAGGCTGAGAAGTGGCAGAAGGAGAAGGACCGGATCAAGGTGAGTAGCCTCAGGCTCCCTTGCTATGGTGCCCTTGCTTGCCTCTATTGCCTGGGAGAAGGCAGACCTCTGTGCTGCTCCAGGCTTTGGCCCACAGTGATACCCATACTCCCTTGTTTGGGATCCTCCCAGGCGCTTTGCCATTCCCACATACTTCCTTTCTCAGCCTAGGTCAGGTATTTTGGTAGGATTTTGCAGAGATCCTAGACCCCATTCTTCAGTGAGCTTTCCAATGTCCTCTAATGTCTGATTTGCTCACCAGACTACCTAAGCTACTAAGTACACCCCATTTCTTTTCTACCTGGGCCAGCATGGTAAGCAGTATGTCTGCTGTGGCTTGGATAAAGGCAAACTAGTATAATGTTACTGACTGTGGAGTCTGGCCTCAGGAACAGCCAACTGGTTTACTTCCCAAATAAGGTTTGCTCGAATTGCGGCAACTCAGCTCAACTGAAGCAAGCATACCCCGACTTGAAGGAGATTGTCTGAGCCTGTAGAGAGTCACTTGAGCATGGAATAGCGGCTCGTGTTGACCCACCCAGGGGAAAGAGCCACAGTAGATAAGGAAGATTAGACAATAAGAAACACCTTCAGACAGATGTGGTGAAACACACCTGTAATCCCAGCACTCAGTGGGTAGAGGCAGGAGAATCAGAAATTCTAAGCCTTGACTACATAGTAAGTCTGAGGCTTGCCTGTTTTACTTGAGAGCCTGTCTCAAACAACAACCCAAATCAACAACCCACACACTGGCATGGTTTTCAACTGGCATCTCTCAATGATGCCTTTGAAAGAGATTTGTGATCAGGCTTGCAAAGTTAGGGCCCTGGGGGTTCTTTGAGTCTGTTGGAAAACTAGGGTTTTCCCTTAATGCAACTCTTCTTCATCCCTCCCCCACTCCGCCCTGATTCTGGACCTAGAGCTTTACCACCAATGAGAAGGCTATCTTGGAGCAGAACTTCAGGGACCTGGTGAGGGACCTGGAGAAGCAAAAGGAAGAAGTAAGAGCTGCACTGGAACAGCGGGAACAGGATGCTGTGGACCAAGTGAAAGTGATCATAGATGCCCTGGATGAGAGGGCCAAGGTGCTTCATGAGGACAAGCAGACCCGAGAGCAGCTGCACAGCATCAGTGACTCAGTGCTGTTTCTGCAGGTAGCAGACGCCACCATTCAGATTCTCAGTCCTCTCACTCAAATCATCCAGTCTCTCAGGCTCTCATTCACTATCCATCCATGCCTGCCTTATCCATTTACCCACTATCCATCCGTTTATCCATACATCTGTCCCCTACTTACCCATTCACTACCTATCTGCTACCCATCCACCCACTATCAATCCATCCATTTATCTGCCCATTCCCTACCCATCCATTCACTTCTCATCTACTCACTATCCACCCACCCATTATCTATATGCTCACTATCCATTCGTTCATTCATCCCTCCATCCACACATCCAATACCCATATGCTCACTACTCATCCACCTAGCATCAATCCACCCACCCATCCATTCATACATACCTACATAAATACATCACCCCTTCAGTCACTACTAATCCACCCACCCATCCATTCATCCATCCATCCATACATACATACATACATCACCCCTTCAATCACTACTAATCCACCCACCCATCTATTCAGTGCCCACCTATCCACTCACCATCCATCCACTCATTACCAACACGCATGTACTCACTACCCATCAACCCACCATTTATCCACCCATTCTCTACTAATCCTTCCATCTATTTAATTTCCTTTCCAGTCTACTCTCTACTACTCTAAGGATGGCACACAAATGTCACCTTGTACCAAGTTCAGTTGCTATGGACCAGTAGTGCTCTAGGCTTGATAAGAAAGAGTTCTGTGATTAGTTAGTAATGCCTGCTTTGGGTAAGGGAGGAATGGCATAAGAGTGTTGCATATTTGTTATCTTTGATCTAGTCTGTTTGTGTACTCATGCATCCATCTTTCTGTCTGCTAGAATGTCTTGATACTCCTGGGCATGCAGGACTCTATCAAGTGCCGTGGCAAATAGAGAAGTATAAGGCACGGTTTCTGCCCCCAAGCATCTGCAATCCAGCTGGGAAGATAAGACATGTACAATTAGAGAACAATATGGAAAAGTGTGTAATTAAATGATAAAGCATGTGGCTCAGGAGATAAGTGCTTATGGAAATTCAGAGAAGGGCCGGCAGGCTAGAGCAATCTAAGGACAACTTTGTGGGGGAGGTGGAGTTTGAATAGGGTCTTGCAGGCTGCTTAGGACTTGAGAAGGAGGAGGGGTGTGCCAGAGACAGAGAAGGGAGGTGTGGAGGCAGGACGGAGTGAGGCTGTGAAGATGGAAATACCCACACTGTTCTAGTATTCTCATGTATCTCTTTCCCCCAAAGACTACCCAGCCTGGGTTATTTCCACAACTTCTGCGTGTGTATGCTGTGTACACATCAGTGGTGGGAGCCGTGGAGTCACTCATCCAAATGCTAATTCAATCAAGACTGACTTTAGCTGACTCATATGTCCCAGTGAAGAAAAACAAGGCTAGCTAGTCTGCCGATCCTAGAACTCAGCCCTCTGGCTCTCAGCACAGTCCCCAGCTAACCCGAGAGCTCCCATGCAGACCAAGGTCCCCATCACTCACAGAGAATGGCAAAGTTAATGGCTGCTTTTCTTTCTCGGTAGGAATTTGGTGCACTGATGAGCAATTACTCCCTCCCCCCACCTCTGCCCACCTACCATGTCCTGCTGGAAGGAGAGGGCCTGGGACAGTCACTTGGCAACTTCAAGGATGACCTGCTCAATGTGTGCATGCGCCATGTTGAGAAGATGTGCAAGGCCGATCTGAGCCGCAACTTCATTGAGAGGAACCATATGGAGAATGGTAGGTACTCCCTTGTCCACAGGGTTGAGGCTGGGGGTGTTTCTCAGTAAATTCCTGCTGTCTGGTGTAGGCAGGAACCTGAGTGGTTGACTCCTCATGGTCTCTGTTCCCTCGTCCATGGGAGCATGTTTAGACTAGGCTTCAGGGATTCTAGCATTCCCATTGAGCTGGCAGTTATTGCAAAGGGACCTCTACAGCGGGGAGATTCTGGGAATTGCTGCATAGGTGCCTCCCCTGTGGGCCATTCATTAATGTCAAGGAGTGGTTTCATTCAGATCTCCATCTGACTGCAGGTCTAATCTAGCAGTTGCATCCCTGCTGCTGCTTGAATGGGCCAGTTGCAGGCTTCAGAAAGAACCTAGAGTTAGATCTGGACTTGGAGAGAGGCCCATCACCATGGTTGCTCTGAGTCGTGTTGAGCCCACAGGCTGAAACTGGCCTGGTGGGGGCTGGAGATGATGGGGCATTGGCGTGTCTCTCTGACTCACCTGCCCTGAAATCAGCTCCTTCTCTGAGTCATGTTCTCCCTGTAGAGGTCAACTGAATTATCTCCCAGAAAGCCTGCTAACCTGAGAAACTGCCCTGTTAAGCCCCATTCTACCCAATCCCAATCCCTTTAGGGCCCGAAGCCCAGGTACTTTCTCCAAGGCTACGCCCCAATGGCTCAGACCCAGTGCAAGGTCTTCAAAAGCAGCCTGATTAAGGCCTCATAGCCATCAACACCCAATGGAAATGATTCTGTCCGGTCTCCAGGTGGATCACATCACTCTTCCCAGAGGAGAGGGGCCTAGGAGAGTGGAGGGGACCACCCGTGTATGATACCATGCAGTGTTCCTGTGAAATATGGGGGACATTCAATCATACCTAAGGACAGATAAAGCCATTTTAGCAAGACAATCATTTGACTTAAATTGGCACACAGATCCTGACAGCCTTTCCCTAATGACGATTGCCTTGATCCTAATGGTGACGGCGACGGCTGAGGTGATTGAGGGCTTCCAGGATGTGGGCATTGTGCTGAGTTCCTTCCTTCCTTGGCCTTTCCCTGCTCCCTTGTGGGGAGTTACCCCTTGCAGAGGTCTAGGTTGGTACTCAGAGAAGCAGCCTTTCAAAGGGCCCCCAGCTGACTGGGAGAGGTTACTTTTGGGCTTCACACTCTTCTCCTACAGCTGCTAGGCTTTCTCTTCTTAAGCGGAGCCACTACCACTGCTAAGAGCAGCAGCAGCGGCTTGAAGAAGGAGCATCTTCATCTCTGTGATACAAACCTCGCAGGGGATCCTTGGGAATGGTTTGGGCAGATGCGAGAGGACAGTCCTAACTGGGGTACGGAGATTGTGAACCTTGTAGGAATCACCCCAGCTTCCTGGTTCATTGCCCCATTTCTAGGTCATGATGGTTCCTGCCACAGTCTCTATGCAGGTGTGGTCTGGCGTCCTATGTAAGGTGTGTAGTGAGATGGTAGCCAGGAGCAAGGCTGGGTGTGCTGATTCAGCTGCCCTGCACTTGTGCCACAGGCCTCGGGGAAGCCTCCTTTGCCTTTGTTTCTGTCGCTGTTGCCTAGTGGCTAGATGCTATCCGTTGTAGGAGATAGAGGATGGGTAGCCAATGAGTCAGGCCTTGTATTGACCACCTACTGCTCCCTAGTGATGGCTTGCCTACCAGACCAGGGATGCATCCCTAGCTGATGGCTCACCTACCAGACCAGGGATGCATCCCCAGCCTCACAGGCCCAGGGCACAGAGGCACCAGGTCACGTCCAGAGATTTTTGTTGTTGTTGTTGTTCAGTGGGACCAGGGCTGGACAAACGCCTTTAGTCTACTGTGTGCCAGGATCCTACTGGTGATGGAGATGAAGATGAAGGATAGATCTGAGCCATTCACTCCTTACCTGAGAGAGAGCGAGAAAGATGGAGGAACTAGAAGTCAGGAAGCAGTAAGGGACAGGAAATGGTGGTGGCGGCCTCTGCAGGGTCAGAGGCAGAGTTGGCCACCAAGAGATAGGTTAGTTGGGGCTTGAGGGCCTGCAGCTGTGTACAACTCACGCTACACAGCTGGCCAGGTCTCTGGACCACAGAGGACAAGACAGGACCTCAGTCAACCACCCGATGCCGCTAGCAGTGGCTGGGGCTGAGGTATGAGGTAGGGTCAGGAATCAAATCCCAACTCCTCCTTGATTGTCCTGTTAGCAGGGGCATCTCACTGCCTTCACCTCCTGAGCCTTGATTTCCCCTTCTGTCACATGGGGATGTTCATACCTGCCCAAGAGCTGACGTACAGATCAAATAAAAAATGGACCCCAAAAATGGCTATCTCCTTGCCATGCACACAATTACCCTTGCAAGGAAGAGACTGTGTGCCTGGAAAGTGGCTCACTGGAGGAGCAGGGGCAGTGTGGACAGTGTTGCCACATTCTCTGAGGCTGTGATAGTTTGCCTCTCCCTGTGAGCCACCTGTTCCTTTGCTGACCTACCTCTCTTCCAGGTGGTGACCATCGTTACATGAACAGCTACACGAGCAGCTTCGGGAACGAGTGGAGCACGCCCGACACCATGAAGAGATATTCCATGTACCTCACACCCAAGGGTGAGAGAGAGTACGCTACCAACGGCCGAGGCCCAAAGTCACTCTCAGACAGGTTCTTCCTGGGTAGAGTGACCATAACTCAGTGTGTCTGGCCCCTACTTCCTGTCCCTGTGTGGTGGCTTTCAGTGCCTCCTTTCACTCTGAGGTGACATGTGTCCTGGTTTGGTGACAGGTTATCCAGCACATAGCTCCTTAGATGCATTGGTCTCCCCTGCAGTCTGCCACTCCTGCCCTTCCTGTGGCCTCTGTCCTTCAGAGTATCTCGCAGACTCTCCTCCGGCAGTCCAGAGCTGTGTGGTGGCGCTTCTGCCAAAGTTGCTGCAAGTAGTGAGCCCTGGGTAGGGCTGCCACCTTCAAAGCCAGTCTGCCCCTCTATGTGTTTCTCTCAAGTCACCTGCCTCCTTAGCCTACCCTATAGGGGGACAGCCTGGGGGCTCTAGGCCAGGACTTGCATGTCCCTGGCTTAGAATAGTCTGAACATTCCTAGTCGTTAGTGATGAACCACCGCAGTGTTTGGTACGTAAGGGTGGGGGTACCAGGCCACAGGGTAGAGGGGGTGTGCAGGCGCATGCGGAGCTAAGGGGCCTGGAGAGGAGTGAGGATGCTGGAGAGTGGAGGGTGGGGTGGGAGGGGAAGAAGGCACTTAGCTGGAGGGAGGAGCCAGAGGTCCTGAGCAGTTACTGACAGATCACGCTATAGTGAGCAGGCCAAGGGACTGGAAGAAGTGAGCTCATCAGATAGGAAGCTCTGTACCCTGCCTTTCAAAACAACACTCAGACTTTGGGAGGTTCTAGGCAGCAGAGGGGTACTGAGATTTCACTTCTGACATTTCTGGGGTGAACCAGGCTCTGACACCAGTCCTGTCCCCTCTCTGCTCTTAGCCAGTTCCATGAAAGGACAAACTATGCTGGCCGGGTCCGCAGCAGCTCTCTGTTTAAAAGCCCATATCTGCCTAGCCTGGTCTCTCTGGCTCTCCCCCTGGTCCAGAACTAGCCTGATGGGGGTGGTCCAAACCCCATTGGTCCTGCTTGATTCTCCCTGCATAAGGCAGAACCAGGGACAGAGTGGCCCCGCTGTTGGCCACCAGGTGTGGGAAGTGATACCTGCCACAAGGGCTCCCTGAGAGTGCCAGGGCTGAGTCAACCTGAGGCTGGTCACTGTCCCCTCTGGCTTGGTCCCCATGAATCAGTCATGACATCTGTAGGTAGAAGAAACAGGTTCCTCTGGTGTCCCTGCCCTGCAGGGACAGGATGGGCAGGACACCTGCAGCTCCCAGGCTCAGGGTAGAGGAGATGCATGGGAGGGGCTGCAGAGACATCAAGAGGATCAGGGAAACAGGGCCACTAAAAGCTACCAGGCCAAGCCTGGAGGTTTAGAGTCAGTGGGATTAGGCAGTGACGATGACTCCCTCCCTTGGAGAAGTAAGTTCCCAGGCTCGGGAAGGAGGGGCTCTCTGGCCAGTGTGTGTGTGTGTGTGTGTGTGTGTGTGTGTGTGTGTGTGTGTGTG
>PVIU01028002.1:0-19604 GCA_004026605.1 Ondatra zibethicus | reverse complement strand
CAGTGCCAGCAGAAGAACCAGGAAGTTTTGCTGTTCGGGTCATTGAGTTATGCTCTTCAACGATGACATGCATGAAAGGCACTTGTAAGCACAGTACTATTTCTCTGTCTCTAAATTCTCCCGTTAAAACTTATAATTAGTTATTAAACTTTTTACTGATCTGTAAGACAGAAATGTGTATTAGATAATATACTGCTTTGGTAATTTATACATTGTACAGTATATTATTTAATGTTGGTAAAGGTCTTTACAGAAAGTCCTGTCATCTGCAAACAGTGACTGTTTAACTGCAACTTTTTTTCTAATGTGGACACCTTTTATTACCTTGTCTAGATTATTCTAGCTGGTACTTCTTACAATAGAATGAATAGAAGCAATGAATGTGGATATACCTATCTCTTTAAAAATTTGCCTCTCCCCTTTTTATCATACTAGGAAATGAACATAACCTCATGCATTTCAGGTGATCTAGAACTAAGCCACAACTTCAGCCTTTAAGTGTTCATTGTTGACTTTAACACAGACAATTTCTTTGCCTATCTGCAGAGAATGAACATCAAGAGTGATAACAGCATGAAATAAAAGAACCTGCCATTAATCCTAATAGTGATTTTTTTTCAGTGCTTAACATTTACCCAGTGCCCTAGGGTGAAGTGGGTTTCCCTTCTCTGTCTCACTTCCTTTAGGTAGGTGCTAATTCAAGTTTTTAGAACATAGAAAAACATCACCACCGCCTAGGAAGCAGGTGTTCAATACACAGAACTTTGGCAAACACTTCAGGTCCAAACTATAACAATACATAATTCAATTTACGCTCTGGGATATTTATTTCTAGATCACTGAGATGTAGAAATGTTTTACATGATAATCACATTTGACTCTTTTTTTCCTTTGTTATATTTCAAGAAATACACATTAGAGGAAAGATGTGACATTTGTCTTTCTGTGTTACCTCACTCAATATAATCTTTCCTAGTTCCATCCATTTATATGCATAGTTCATGCTTTCATTTTTCTTTACGGCTGAATAGTATTTCATAGTGTATATGTACCACATTTTTATTGTCAGTTGAAGGACATTTAGGTTTTTTTTGCATTTCCTAGGTAATGTGAATAGAACAGCAGTGAACTTGGTTAAGCAAGTATCTCCAGTGTAGTATGTAGCATCCTGTGGATATATGTAAAGAAGTGTTATGGGTGGATCATGTGATTTATTTATAGTCTTTTGGGGGTTCTGCATACTGATTTACACAGTGGCTGCACTGCTTTCCAATCCCACCAGCAATGAACAAGAGGTCCTTTTTCCTGCATCCCCTTCTTCATTTGTTTTCAGTTTTTCCCTTGACCTTTGCTATTCATACTATGGTGAGACAAAATCTCAAAGTTGTTTTGATTTGCATTTCCCTAATTGCTATGGACAGTGAACGTTTTCTGAGATATTTCTTAGTCATTTTTTTCTTCTTTTGAAAACACTGTCTAGGTGCAAAGCCCAACTCTGGGGTTTGAGTTCTTTATATTCTGGATATTTATTGTCTGCCAGGTATAGAGTTGGCAAAGATTCTCTCCCAGTTTGTGAGCTCTTGAGTGTTTATAAAGCATTTAATATTATGTCTATGAACAACAAAGTATTGTTGTATATAGTAAATGTCAAATGTTGTTGATACATTACAAATACATTAGATTATGGATTCTACATATAACAAAACATTATACATTTTAATTTTCTTATTTTAATTTTAAAAAAATCATAGGTTTTTTTTCCCCTTCTCTGGCTCCTTACAGATACACCCCACATCCCTGTCCATCCAACTTCATATTCTTTCTCTCCTTTAACAACAACAATAACAAAAAAAATCCACGGTAAATCAAAAAAAATTAAAAAATGACCAATAAGACAAAAATTTCTCGAATAATGCAAAAAGAAAAAGGAGCCTCCAGGATTTGCATGTAGGGAAGAAGCAACTGGTCACATAGGCATTTTCAATAATGTATGACAATATTTTAAACAAACTGGCCAAGATCTCTTTGATTCTGAAGCCCTTCCTTTCTTACTTGTTTCTACCTTGATAAATTCTCTAGTCTTTACTGTAACTTAATCATTTCATATAAATATAATAGCAGCAGTGTGTACAAATACACTACCTGGTTTTCCCTTGTTTCTAGCCTGAAAGAAGTACTCTTGAGTTCATTAATGATACTTTGCCTTATCACAGAGAAAAAGAAGTTCTTGATCATTTTTCAATCTTTTTTTTTCATTTGATATGCAGTATGTGTTATTTTATAAGTTAATAGAGAGACTTAAAGTTTGGTATTATACGTAGCAAAACTTCAGAAAGACCCCGCGATAGAAGCTGGCATATTTGTCACTTCCTTCCTTTGTGACTAATTAGAATGCTGCTTCTGCCTTTCTTTATGCTTTCAGCCTTTTCACAGACTTTCAGGAGCCATTTTAACTCAAACACTGAAAGTCTTTAATGGCACATTTTCCTGTTGCTCCCTAATTTATGAGTCATTGATGTCATATTTAGTTTCAAATTGTTCTGTTCTTCATCTGTCTTCTGAAATAGAATTGTCTGATAATATCACAGAAGACTTCCATGTGCCTATTCCTGTTGCCTTCATTTTCATTTTGTTTTTTCTATTTCAAGTCAGGAAAAAAAACAGGCAAATATACCATGTTTTTATTTTGTGTGTCCAAACCTGCTCCCACCTCATTTGTTTTTCTCATTTGAAGTTCCCTGATGATAAACATATTACTTTATTCAGAATGTTACACTATCTTCCAAACTACTCCTTTGTCTCTTTTGAGGACTTTATTTTCTCCTGAAGCTTTGAATAAAGCACATTGTGGACACAATAGAACATGTTAAAATTTGCATAATTATCTCCTCGCAGTCTTATTCAGAAACAGTTTAATCCTTTCTCTTGTCAAGCAGAGAGAAATGATAAAGGAAAATGATAAAGGACTATGTGATATGTTAAGATCCCACATTTTAGATTCTCTTCTGGGTTTCTCATATTTATTCTAATTATGGTGAACTGCAAATGATAGTTCAGGTTGCTTGTGATGTATAGATATCAACAAGTAAAATAACATTCAAGAATAATTCTCCATCTGCAGATTTATGTGTTTTCAGGCACTTAACTATAAATGGATTTTGAAGTGACTTGTTTTCCCTGTGCACAATTATTTAAGAGTAATAGAAAAATCCTAGCTGATCACATTGTATATATTATATAATATAATCAACTTACCAGATATGTGGAGCTGAGCACATGTACTTGTCCTAAAATCAGGCTGTACTGCTGGAATCCTAAGTGAAATTCATCATTCTTTCTATTGGAGGAATCACTTGACAAATGTTGGCAAGCACTGTAACTAATGCAGTTATACCTGAGTAAATCAAATGTAGTCCAAATATATTCCAGTGAGGCTGACTGTATCCATTCCTCAGAGGAAATGAAATGAAATTTATAGAAAGTAAATTATGTGAACTTTGGTGATTTAAGGTGAGGTTGTTAAAGAAGTACATTTTAAATATTTCAGATATTACCCAAGAGCAAATTAACTTTTTTTCTAAGATGTACTATGATTTTATAGTAAAGAGGGGCAACAAACTAAGGGTTGAAAGATACTGAGATGTTAAAAATGTTTCAAATTAGCTTGTAATTGTAGCATATGCTTGATAAAAACTTACACTTTTCAGAAAGAAGCTGAGAACTGTTTACTAAAGATATCTTTTTGTACTTTCATGGTAGTCTTTACTTTTTTTAAATTTTGACAACTAATAATTATATATGTTAATAAAATGTGACATTATGATCTATATACATTGTCAAATAGTACAGCTGAAATGATTGACATGTTCATCACTGCACTGATCTGTTCCCCCTGTGGTAAGAACATTGAAAAATCTATTGTTCAGGCAGTTAACTGTGGTGACCCTAGTGTAAACTAATCACTAAACTTACCATTTTTGTACAACCAAAACTTCACACACTTTGATCATTGTCTTTTTCCTCTTTTCCTACCCTTGGTGATGATTTTTCTAGTTTTTATAGTATTGACGTTTAAAAGTGTGTGTGTCTGTGTGTGTGTGTGTGTGTGTGTGTGTGTGTGTGTCTGTGTGTAATTGACCATAATTTTTTCTTGTTTTACATGTATTGGAATACCATTGTATCCCATAAGTGTATATTATGTATTAATCACATATGCAAAGCCATGCTGAAGGAGATGGAAATGCCAACTGTTGTCTTATGATCATTGCATAGTACACACATGTTTTATTGTGTTCTTGCACTATTCCATATAATATATAAAATTAAACTAACTTTTATAGAATAAGCCTATAGAAACTTGTTGCCTAAGGAAACTAGAGATCCTGTCCTTCAAAATAAAAGTGTTTTTTCAATATCTTGTTAAATTAATTTTCAGTACATTAGAAGCGACTCCCATAGGAAAAGGTTGACTACTGCTTAGAAATGTCATTTGTGGATACACACTCTCCAATCCTTCATCATTTATTCAACACACCCTACTATGCAGTGATCTCCTCAGGTACTTTTTTAGAACCAAAACTGTTTTACCAATCTTCAGTTACCTTTTTAACATATATCTCACATTTACTTACTATGATGCTGTTATAATTTAGAGATATCAGAATCATTCATTGTTATTATCCATTGTAATTCAGCAGTGCCCTTGAAGGCTACTGAGGTGTTGAGTCCTGTTTGCTCCTATGCTAAATGACCCTGTGTCATGCTTTTGTCACTTCTTGTGTCTACATTTTATATGTCTTCCTTCTTTCTCCTTGTCAGGCTGCTTTCCTGCACCTGGCAGGATGCGCTCTGGCAGAACAATGTACTGAAAGAAAAAGAAAACAAAACCAAAGCCTAACATTTAGAAATCAAAATTCTCTCAACACAGAGTCAGAAATAACTGTTCACCAAACTTGTTTTGTATCACTGATTTATCTCCCAAGATACCTTATTTGCCAGACCTAATCTACAGAGGGTCAGAAACCAAGATAAGTAAGCTTGTCTATAATACCTGTAATATTAGCATTAATAAATCCTCAGTGATGGATTGGGTAGTAAGTATTTTGTTTAAAAAATTAAGAAAGTAAAACAGATACACTCCCAGTTTTTTGACTGTGGCGAAACATCCCTTTAGATAAATGCAACATTACTGTACTTGCAATGAAGACGGAGACCAGTACTTCTTAAGATGCTCATTTCTTCTAGTAATACAGTCCTTTTCTTGGCAACCGTGGATTTTAAGTAAATTATTATAGAATTTGTTACAGATTTAGAAATCTTTACATCAACTCAAAGTCATGTTCCCTTGGTTAATTTGGCTTTGTCCTACTGGGATTGTTAAGAATTTGACATTATTGTGTTTTGTAAAGCTAAACAAATCATATTATTTCCTAAATGAAGTTTTTTTTCTAAAAATCATTTATGAATGAGCAAGCATCATCTCTGCAACCTTTCCGTTTGACATTCAAGTTCATGTTTTTTATAGTTATTCATATGCTATGCAGTTTGAAATCTCTTTCTATACATAATAATCAGGCAGTAACAGCTGTTTTATTCTGGGATTTTATGTTACAGAAAGTTATTTATCTGTGAGATGACTATAGATTTGTGAATATCATATAATAATGAATAATCTAAAGTTTTATGAAGGTTCTTGTGTATATATTTCTTTCTGGTTTTACAACCCTACTAGGAAAATGTTACATATCTTTAATAAAACAAGTTTAGATAATTTCAAACAATTTTCAGTATCTTCTTCCATTTTGCCGCTTGAAAATGTGATATTTCCAATTGTCTTTATTAGTATTGTTACAAAGCACAGATTTTATTTTCTAAGTATGCTGAATTTTTTTCCTCTTGATCTCAGGTTAACATTCTGGAGTGGTGTTTTTTAACCTTAAATTTTTCCATGAAAGTGCAAGTTGAGTCAAGTTTTTCAAGGTTGGTTTATGAAACCAAATTTTGTGACATATGTCAAACTCATTTCCCCATTTGGCACTATAAAGAAAACATTTTTTCTGACCCTTTCACTTTTTTGGACACAACCAGGCATTCTTATTTGTGCTGTATTGCATAAATTACAGTTGGCTTTTATGAATATATATGAAGGATAAGTTATGAGCCAGATCAACCCCTATACACATACATTACATTTTCTTTGGTGATACAACAAAACACACTTTGTTGACTAGCCTGTATTGCAAAATTCTTTTAAAGCTTTTGGAACAGATTTTTGTGTTTGTATTCAGTGAATAACTTCAGTGTATCTGACTGCAGAACATTGAGGAACAGACTGCTTACCTTTTTTAACAGCCATTTGCTTATTCTTATTTTATATTCAGGTTTTAATGCAAATTTTTGGTTTAAACTTTTATTATCCCTAATATTTTATAGTTTAAAATAGAGAAGTGGCTTCATAAGACTTTAGCAGTGGTAGTGCAGATGACCTAATACCACACCTTCTGCTTAATCATGAGGACACCAAGGCCTGAGAGAAAAACTGCCTTAGCATTACAGACAGAGAAAGCAGAAGAAACGTGAAAAAACAGGACTATATAATTGTGCTGTACTGTCTCACCCAGCTAACAGATATTAGACTTGTCATTTCTGCATGTCCTCCTGTATGTGTTTCTATGTGTTTCTGAGTGGATATCTTCTGTGTTTCTAAACAATATCTTGTGAAAGATATCAGTGTTCCAAAACAAGTTTTCTAAACAGTTATTTCTGACTTTGTGCTGAGAAAATTTAGACTTCTAAATGCTAGGTTTCTTTTTTCCTTTCTATTTTCAATGATAATGGCTGTGATTAGTAGCTGGTTTTGCAAGGGTTATCATTACATTCTGGGAATTAAATGTTACTTTTATGTATGATTTCTTAATGCCAGTATAAGTCTGTTGATACATAGGAATGGTCATCAATAATATATTGAGTTATCTTTTTAGCCCAGTAAGCCTTTAAGCAGTTGCTAAATAAAGTAAAGGGAATGTAGTTTGTAAATTTTACAGTTAGGATTTGCATTTTATTTTAATCAGTTATCAAACACAGTATCTACTCACTCATGAGTGGATATAATGTGTAAAGGAAATGATAACCAGGCTACAATCCACAGCCCCAGAGAAGCTAGGGAACAAGGAAGACCCTAAGAGTGACAAGCACAGATTGCCCTAGGGAGGGGGAATAGATGAGATCCCCTGGGTAAACTGGAGGTTAGGGGGAGGAGAGGAGAGGGGAAGGGGGATAAGGGGGATAAAAACATGAGGGAACAGGATGGTAGAGTTGGGGTGAAGGACAGAGAGGGAAAGCAGTGAAAGAGGTAACTTGATAGAGGGAGCCATTATGGGGTAGGGAGAAACCAGGGGCTAGGAAAACACCGAGGAATCCACAAGGATGGCCCCAGCTAAGATTCCTAGCAATAGCAAAGAGGGTGCCTGATTGGGCCTTCCCCTGTAATCAGATTGGTGACTACTAGTTGTCATTATAGAACCTATATCCAGTAACTGATGGAAGCATGCAGAGATTCACAGCCAAGCATGGGCCCAGCTCCTGGAGTCCAGTTGAAGAGATGGAGGAGGGATTATATGAGCAAGGAGGGGTCGAGATCATGATAGGGAAATCCACAGAGACAGCTGATCTCAGCTAGTGGGAGCTCATGGACTCTGGACTGGGGAGTCTGCATGGAACTGAACCTCTGAATGTGGTTGACAATTGTGTGTGTGGCTTGGTCTTCTTGTGGGGACCCTGGCATTGGAACCAGGATTTATCCTTGGTGCATTAACTGGGTGTTTGGAAGCCATTTCCTATGGTGGGTTACCATGCTCAACCTTGATATGGGGAGTGGGGTGAGAGGCTTGGTCCTGCCTCAGTATTCTAGGCTTTGTTGATTGACCATGGGAGGCCTTACCTTTTCTGAGGAGTGCATGGGAGGTAAAGGGGAGGGGAGGGAGAGGGAACTGTGGTTAGTATGTAAAATGAATTTAAAAAAGAAAAAAAATTCTCATAATGCCTGTGGGAAATGTTGCAACTTGTGTTGCATACTTCATAATGTTAATAAAAGTTGTCAGTAGATGCTAATTAAATATAATGCTTTTAGGAAAATATTTTCTCTGCCTGATCTGATTTGTAAAACTTGTTCGCATTTATTGAGTGAGATAATTCCATGAAGAAAAAATAAACTTGTGGAATGAAAGTACATGTTTTATAGCGCATAGGAGAAATATGACAATATGCTGTACAGGTTGGCCTTGAATTTATATTATACTCTTAAGGCAGTCACATATTTTTGATCATGTATCTTTTGAACACAACTGTGTTGACAACCACAGTTTTTCCTAAGAAGGCTCAAATAAATGCATATACTATTATTTCTAACATTACAAATATTTATTCATAGTAGCAAAACTATAATATCCCTTGTAAATATATTCAGTGGAATCTAGTAATCATATATTATAATAAGAAAGCATGTAGAATAGAACTTTTGAAAATCTCACAGAACTGTAAACTTTGAACTATTATACATTTCTTTTGGATTGAATAGTTAATATAATTTTAACGCAAAAATAATTTAAGTTCAAATTTTATAAAATACAATAAAGTTGTATTGATTCATCAATTTAATAAAAAAATTATTTCAATACCATTGAGATACCATCAATGCATTATGATTTTGAGAGATAAACAGAAAAGTAAAAGTAATTGAAAAGCATCACATGGTGAAGTGGAGGAAGGTAGGATCGAACTTCTATGTAGTGACTTCCATATACTTAGCATAACTTACAAAATGTTTTGTATTATAATGTGCATTACTGACTGTAGTGACTATCTGTGGTTTCTACAGAGGTCGACAGTCACTCTCTATCTTCTCATGAGAGTAGAGAGGACAGATGTTCCACAGGCACATACGTGCTACTGATCAAGCACAGAGTCCCAGGTTTTCCTTTTACCGGCTTCGAGAAATCTTGTCCGCTTTACCTTCCATCTCTTTTCTCAATTAGAATGATAATGTTGTATGTATGAAATAAAATAATGTTTATAACATGCATGCAGTAATATAGAATGACGACACATGCATGCACAGATAATTCTATGATTTTTAAAATTTATTTAAGAATTTTTAAATGCATCTTATAATTTTGTGAGCAATTCTTAGGCAGATTTAATTTGAGGGTGGTGATGTCTCTTGGAACTTTCTGTGCTTTTGTCGTGGTATATGAATTTCTTGCATTTCACATAAGAAGTCATTCAGATTGTACTCATACTCATATGTGTGTATGAGGGGGATTGGTGTGTACTCGTCTCTTCAACGATGGCAGTAATTGATACCGGCTCATGACAAGGACATTTCATAGCTACAAGTGTGTTTATTAAACACTGACTAAGTAAAAGTTTTATTTGAGAAATAGAGAAAAGTGATTTTTAAAGTTTGGCCCCTCAAACGATCCATCAGGTATAAAGATTGATAGTTCAATTTCAAAAATAATCCTAACTTAAAATAACACTCAATAATTTCCAATACAAAGAACTCCAAAGTAGAATCAGAGAAATTTAAAATTATTAAAGTAACCTGTAATATGACTTTTTTTGTTAGACCAGGAAGGCTACAAAGTTTGATTTTTGATCACATGTATAAAAGTTCCCCAGGGCTTGGGAGAAGGTTCTTTGGGTAAAGTGCTTGTGCAAGCATGAGAACTTGAATTAGGATCCCCAGCACCCATGTGAAAACAACACACTCCTGCAGTCTCAATGCTAAGAAGCCGAGACAGATGGACCCCTGGGGTTTACTGGCAAGCCATTCTAGCTGAAACTGAGAGCCCCCAGGTCCAGTGAAAGACATTGTCTCAGAAAATAAGGTCCTACTGAGGACTACACCACAATGTCAGCCTCTGACCTCAACACATCACCCTCACAGGAGAGCTCACCTGCCCCTGACACACATATACATCACACATTCTCTCGCACACACATACACACAGTTCCCCATTTCATTCACTAATATTTTCCATCGTTTGAACAGGAAATTGATTTTTATTATGTATTAATTATACAAAGGAACAGATTTTATTATAACGTTTGCATACATTCATGAAATGTGCTTTTATCATAGTCACATACACCTGGTAACCTTCCTAGGTTTCCTCTCTCCCTTTCTTTTTTACATCCTAAGTACTCCCACTTTTGTGTTCACGCACCTTCCCCCAAAATTATACACTTATAAAAAAAAGGGATGCTTGTCTTTTGGGTCTGACTTATTTTGTTTGGCACAATAATATCAAATTCCATCCAGTTTCATATAGATCACGTGATTTGGTTCTTCTTTATGGCTAGTTAAAACCCTCGTGTGGATATATGCTACATTTTCTATATCTGTGGAATGAATTTAAATGTAAGAGTCTTATTTTGATTTGGGCTTTCATAAAATTGGAAATATCTTTACAGGATTGTTCAAAATTCTACTATTGTAAAACTCTTAGAGGAGATATATATATATGCCTTTTTAGTGGTATATTTGGAGAAGAATTTCTTGGTACTTTCTCTTCTCTATTATATTGGTTTTTGCTGATATTTTATCCCACTGTACACACAGTCTATCTTTCAGTACATAAGACTTTCTCGTTGCGGAAAATTTGTTTAACTATGCAAAGATATGTTGTATTTGTTTAACCATGCAAAGATACGTTGCTGTTTTACCTTCCCTGCCAATGCACCTGATTGGTCTAATAAAAGCTGAACAGCCAATAGCAAGGGAAGAGCTAAAGGTGGAACTTCTAGGCAGGGAGAAGTAGGAGGAGGAATTTAGGATGAGGTCGTAGCTGGAGGAAAAGAGAAAAGAAAAGGAAAAAGTGGGTAGATGGGCCAGATAGACAACTGTGGAAGAAGCAGGAAAGTCAGACTTACAGAATAAAGAAAGGTAAAAAGCCCTGAGGCAAACCATATATGAATAGAAATAGCTTAAGTTTAAAAAGCTAGTAGGACAAGCCTAAGCTAAGGCCAGGCATTCATAATTAATAAGTCCCCATGAGAAGCTGATTGGCAGCCCAAAGAAAATGCCAACTACACTTTCTCTTTGGACATATACCTTCAGAGGTTCTATCAGTCAAGGGTCCTTGCACATGATATTATATTCTTGAACCTAAACATTATCCAGATCTAGGTGGTGTGAGTAATTTAGAATTCCTCGAAATAGTATATAGACTTTTGACTCCCCTTTTATGGACTTTGAAGTATTTAATGATTCAAACTAAGTCAGCAGTGTTTCCTCAAAAAGGTTTTAAGAAATCTCTGAAAGGATAGATGATTTGTTGTTAACTTATCAACCAAGTGTGAATAATGGATTCTTCTTTTAGCTAATAAATGTACTTTGCTCACTTTCACCACCCTTATGTGTGTGTGTCCGTGTGTTTGTGTGTGTGAGATGGTACATGTGCATGCATATACAGATGTTTTCATAAGCTTCTCTACTTTATGTTTTGCAAAATTAACTTTAGCTGTTACTTACCTTTGGGTATTAGTATGGTTTTTTCTTTTAACTATCATTCATACACATTTAAATTTTTGTATGACATGATATATTCGTTTTACCTGTACCTTCATTATTAGATTGTAAATTCATTCATTGAACAGAGGATCCATGATTTGTTCAATCACTACTACCCATGATACTTAGTGCGTTGAATATGAATAAAACAGTTACAATGTACAGGTAGTCAAGATGGTTTTGTTTTTGTTTTTTCAGATTTGGTGCATTTGACTTGTGTGTCTTCTAAAACAGCAAGAGAAGATTTAGAACCAGTAGTACAGAAATTGTTTACTCCATATACAGAAATGGATGCAGGTAAGAAAATAGGTCACTTGTGGTGGAAAGTTAACTTGACATGATATCCTCCTTAGATATCTCATGAACTGAACTGAGCCTGAATTAAAGTTCAGTATTTTAATTTTTTTTATTCAGCAGTTACTCCCACATATTTACTAAGGATTTTGAATACAGTCATTACACAAAGAAGAGATGTTCAGTCTTTATTGTTAAGGGAAAGTACTCACACATATGGACAAAAACCCCATAATTATCAAATGCACATTTATATGCATACATACTCACATGCCTGAGAAACGGGAAGTAGTGTTGGGAAATTTATTAATTAATTTTTGTAGTATTATAGGCACTTTTTCATAACTATATTTATTTTACAGGATTTTTATGAAAAACATATAGACCTTTATTAAAATATTATTTAACTTTCAAAAGATTAAAATATTAATTGGCAAGTGCTGACTATAATTGTCTTTAAGTGCTACTTATATGCCAAATACTTAGCTCTACAAATTATATCTGTTTCTGACTCATAGTTAAAGAATACATTTCCACTTTGAACTTTTAAAATCACCCCACCCATAGTAGGGTACAGCTAGTAGCTCTGAGTGGAACAAATATTGCATATATAATATGTGAGTGATCAAAAATATAGTGTGATAAATCTTCATGCGTGTGAAGTAAAGGTCATTTTCATTAAAGCAGTTTTGTGTTCTCTGGATCCCTTTCACTGCGGTTTTCTTTAAATGATACATTTATTCAGCCAGCCATTTGTTTTTATTCCTAGTGTTTCTATGTATTTCGGTCTCCTATGTGTTGACTACTTTCTTAATGCAGAGATGATACAGAGTGAGATATATACATTTACATATAAGACACAGTGTTCTATTTATACCTGCTAATGTCATTTCTTTTTGAAACCCCCAGTTGAATAAATTCTTTCAATCTGAAAAGCTTCATTTGAGTTTAAATTTAGTTTATTTATGTATATTTTTCATTTGAATGTATTGTATGAATGTTTGAGTTACTGTTAAAATTTTGGTTTCTAATTTATAATACATACAACCATATCCCTCAACCTAATGTAGAGTCTTCAGGCTTTAATTGCATCTTTATCTTGCTCATAACCAAGATTATCATTTTCATAGTGTCTCCATTATAATTGCAGTTTATCACTGTGCCACATAATACACTTAACATATCAATATTCCTCACTTTTTAAATGCATTTAATTTTCTAGTTTACAAAATCAAGCTGGCGGAAATTGCATGTTGGCTAACTAGCATCCACTAGCCATTTTAGATTTTTAAGATTAACCTTAATGGTTCAAGTGATCCTGGTTTGAAATGATGTATTGTTTGGAACCCGAGGGAAATTCTTTAGCAAGAACTATGCCAGAGGGGTCCTCAGGTGCACCGAGGCACTGCAGAGCTAGTTTGCACTGACACATAGGCCTTTTTATCATCAGGATGAGGTAGTGGTCATATTTTAATTAAAATGTCAGAACAAATACTGTTGGAGTTATTGAAAATGAATCACCAGATAAAGTGAGCACTGGGCCATGGCAGGTCAAAGAGGCAAAGTCACCTGCAGAAGAGAACTCAATTCATTTTCCTGCCTAAATGAGGGAGAAGCAACTTTGCAAGCAATATGAACTTTTACACATCCTTCTCTTGCAAAAGCTTGTATTTCTACAGGCTTCTGTTGTCTTTTGGTTATTTGACAATCATCTGAAACTTTGTGGTTTAAAGCATTGTCAGTAGTTTTGCTGAAACAGGTAGCAGCAGAAGAATGCTGTGTGGCTTTGTTTGTTTTTTCATGGAGTTCGACATTCTCCATGGTGTTGTGCATTATGAACCTTCATGAACATTAGCCTCGTCACCTTACAGGAAAGTTCATTTCCTACAAAGGATGGTGTTCTCTTTACCACTATAAGACTGATTGACAGTGTGTGGGAGAAATTGTGGTAAGGTTCTGAAGACAGTACCTATCTGTCTTACCTTTCTGGTTCATGGATAGCAGCCAGAGGTCTTGAGACTGTCCTCTTCAAAGAAATCATTGTACTCTTACCCACCCACCAGGCTCCTTTAAGCACATCGAATATCTCTAAATCCTTGTCTACTTCTTGGTCTAAAGATATATCGGATGATTTATGCTTAATGAGCCTCATTCTATACATTAAAAAGTCGGGTCATTTCTAACAATTCATTTTCTTGTGTAGGGTCTAGATTATCCTTGTAAACATTGAGAGGTGATAAACTGAGTGCTATGCGGGTCTCACTGACAGAACTGTACTGATTTCTTATTTTACCCAGAAATAGGAGATTTTTCAATACAAGGTAATGCAGGAATTTTGTTAATACTGTATGTATAAATGTCTAGAATCTAGTATTATCATAGCATCATCTTCTTACTTTTTAATTTTTTGCCCTCCAATCTGGTTTGTTGAGTTGCCTCATTCATTGTAGTCATTTCTATCTCTAAGAACAATGCTTCCTAAAAACAAATTCTCTTCGCAGATAAAGTGTGAATTTGGTGGCTTGTAAGAGTATTAAATACTTGCTGTACCAGGAAAGCAAATGCCACATCTTAATTTCTGGTTTTTATTTCACTTTTATATTCCAGGGCTTATGCAGCTTAGCTAAATGAGTTTACTTGTTCCTTACCCGTGGTATGCACCTAGAGATATATCTTGCTTTTGTTTGGTTTGCCTTCACTGCTTTTCTTTTCCCTGCTTTATTCAGTACATACACTTGTTTAATTACCACAAAATCTTATTCTCTGTCACCTATTACTTCTTTAGTCTAGCACGTCATCTAACTAATTGAAATGAGCTATTATTTAGCAGCTTTAATAGTTTTGACTATTATTTGCTTCAGAGTGTGTATTATTTTTCCAGCTTTCTCTCCCTCTCTCTCTCTACCTCCAGCTGACCTCCAAGAAAGATGAAGCAATTACATGTCTCTTTGAAGGTTCTAAGGTCAAAGCTTGATGGCTCCCTTGTATCCAGACCATTGATCTTCAGACTATGTCAATTTTCACTTTCAACAGAGTTGCTTGTCAAAGCCTTAACCTTTGTGAAATCTCTTTCCTGAAATCTGTTGAACTATTCATTTCAGCTGTCTTGTATTGAATGAAAGCTGTCCTCAAAGGCGGAGAACATTTATGAACTACAAGATAGGCTCACCTCATATATACCTAGATATGACCTGGGCCCTACTAAAGACCTTCCACACCTTAGCTCATTTTCCTGCTGTGGTGTTTGATGCCATTACACATAGATGGCATTTCCCCACAGTATTTGATGCATGACTCAGAGGTTGTGTTTTTAAATAAATTCTCACAGTTTAGTGAAGCTAAACTCACTAGTCAATTTAATAAAAGTCACATGAAATTAACTATGAAATATCATTTTCTTACAATTTTTGTTAATAAGTAGTTTTGCTGCGTAATGTGTCCCTGCATGAATTAATGGTACCTCAGACTCAGATCTTAGCATCAGTAAGAGACTCATTTCCTTGGTTAAGAATGTCTGCTCTTCCTAAGAACCTGGCTTCAATTTCTAGTACTCACATGGCAGCTCACAACTGTCTCCAGTTCCTGAGGGATTTTTATGCCCTATTCTAGCTTCTGCATGCAAGTGGTGCACAGACATACATGCAAAACACCTACCTACTCACATAAAATAGATAATTATGAAAAATTGAAGACTCCTCATATGATCACTTCTTTCATTCAGTTCCTTATCTTTTCACCCTAATAATTATGAATTATTTGGGACAAACGAGACATATTTATAATTATATAAAATTTATTTATTCTGGGGCCTAGGGCATTCTTATTAATTGAATGACATATTAAGCTAAAAATTGTTCTACATTGTTTACTAATTCAATAAGAACAGTAATTGAATAATTACAACTTTAGCATTTTCTTGATGATTCACACTCTGTCTCACAGAGTTTCACTACCTTCATTCCTTATTACCATTATGCAGACTTTTGACCTTTTGGCAGAGTTGGGCTAGAGAAAACTATAATCAATACATGTATTAACAGCAATATTTTGTCTTCAACCAAAGAAATTTTAATTATAACATTTTAAAAGAAAAGAAGCAGAGGAATGATCATTACTATAATAAGAAATGAGCTGTAGGAATTGAGATTAACAAGATTGGACCTTTCTATAAACACTTTATATTTTGATTATTGAGAATAGTACCAAAATCCATTCATAAATTATTGAGTGAATGTCTTTTGTGTGCCAGGCCCAGTATTGGGAGGAAATATTAAATACAGGGGAATCGGAACTAAGTCTACTCCATCTGTATGTCCCCAGATCTTATGTCATTGCCTAACATGCATAATGGATGCCTGCTGCTCGGGGAGAACTTGTACTCAAAATGACATTTGACCTAGTGACCTCATTTTTTGTAAATTCTTTTTTGTTTGTTGTTTGTCATTAATTTTGTGATCCAAGAACATAAAGCATTAGAGTGAGAGTTAGTATATATCATTTTAAATTCTGTATGTGTTATTTTAAGTAGTATTTTAAAAGATATTATTCATATGCCATAAAATTTTCACATTTCAGGTGAAGCTCCAAGTTTTAAAAGGTATAGTCATAGAACTGTCTAAACAGCTCTAGAAACAACTATAAAACACTTCTGATTCTGCCCTCTGCCAGAAAATTTTCATATCCATAAATAGCCACCTAACCTTTGTCCCCAACCCCCCTCCCTGACCTCTAAGTACCCATTAATTTCTATCTCTATTTGCTATGCTTTTGTTTATTCTGAATAATGTCAGTTTATATGATTGTCATCTCATATGTATATACTATTAAGTTACTATATAACATTAAGTTGTTTTTCTATCTGAAACATGATTTATGCTATCTTTTCACTTGGGAGATAATTTAAGGGTGGCTGTGATTGTAAGAACTTTAATATTTTGTTGCGTCCATTCATTCATTCATTGATTTGTGTGTGCATATGTAGGCAGTGGTCAGAGAACAATTCAGGAATTGTTTCTCTCCTTCTATCATGTGAGTCCCGGCGATTGCGCACCAGTCTTCAGGCATGGTAACCAGGGTCTTAACCTGCTGAGCCTTCTTGCTAACCTTTGAGAATAATTTCTAAAATCTACCTTGTCCTGGACTGAAAAGCTTTCATTGTGTGAAATGCCATATTCTTACCTTAGAGTTTGTGTTTTCACATTCAGTAATTGCTTATTTATAAAAATGTCTTATTTACTATAATGTCTAATCATGGCTTTGTTGGTATTTGGCCGTATAGTATAATAAATTATAATTTTTAATGTGATAAAATTTATTTTTACCTCTAGAAAATGAACACCTTGAAAAGCCAAGAATTCTATGGGCACTGTACTTCAATATGAGAGATTCATCAGATATCAGCAGAGATTGTTATAATGATTTACCATCCAATGTTTATGTGTGCTCTGGCCCAGACTGTGGTCTAGGAAATGATAATGCAGTCAAACAGGTATGGCATAGCGTTTCTTAGTTTTGTATTAAGAAATTGATATACTGGGATAAGTGAGTGGTTTTTATCCTCCTGGGTGGAGGGAAAAGAAAGTAGCAAAACATCTTTCTTTCTCATTTAATAATCATTGGCTTTTTGTCTGAACTACATTGCTACCTTAAATACACTTTATCAACTGTTTTACTTCCTTAAATTATATAAGGAATTATAAAGGCTTATTTATGAGAACTACTTTTAGAATAAATAATGAAGATTTTAGAAATATCTATTATTAAAATGAATTTAAAATGCCAATATTCTTAAATATTGCTTCTAATAATCATTGGATTATTGGTGCATATTTTGAAAAAAGTAAATGTTGTTCTCCAGCAGCGTAAACCATTTCCAGGAAGGTTAGAACAAGCAAAGTATGTAAGGTTTTTTTGTTTTTTGTTTTTTTTTGCTTTTTCATGACAGGGTTTCTCTATGTAGCTTTGGAACTGTCCTGGAACTCACTCTGTAGACCAGGGTGGCCCAACCTCACAGAGATCTGCCTGCCTCTGCCTCCTGAGTTTTGGGATTAAAGGTGTGCACCAGTTTTACAATGGTCTCATGCATTCCTTAATCTTCGAAAGAATGAGTAATAGAATTTTATGTAATGAACATAACACCATTAATGTTTTGACTCAAGCCCGTGCCCCCAAAGCTGCTGTTATAGTTGCCAAAACGTATGTTAAATCCATGTGGACTAGTTCTAGGTAAAGCTGTGAAGAAGTGCACACTTATTTTAGATGCCAAAGGTCCACTCTGATTCCAGTAAGCAGAAGATTCTTAGGACATATTTTAAAAACCCTTTTTTTTAACTTGATAGGAAGAAAAGAACAGAAGGTATGCTTTGAGACAAATGTGGAAACTTTTGTCAGGCCCTTTTGGCACTTCCATCTTTAAATCAATAAGTCAATAATTTAATGTTTTTTAGTAAATTTTGTTCTTCGCAATTCCATGTATGTACATTGTGTGTTCTAAATACTCTTCATCTACCCATTCCTATTTCCTTGCCAACCATATCAGTAATCTCCCCCTACACACACACACACACACACACACACACACACACAAAGAGAGAGAGAGAGAGAGAGAGAGACAGAGAGACCCTACAAATCTCTTTCCCTTGTTTGCCAGCTTTAGTTTTGTTTAATGCCTCCACACAGTTTAATTAAGGCCAATTATGTGACCGTAATTTCGAAACTAACCTTGAGGACCTGGAACTAATTAGTATGCAATGGGTTACTCTGCCTCCCCAGTCCTAGAATCTATTGGTTACCAAAATATATGCAGTAAGTGTAGATCACCCTCAGTCCCATCTCCTGCCGTACCTGGCAGTTATGAGGGTCCAGCTTCTGTGAACACAGCTGTTATGAATTCATGGTTGCCATGGCTATATGTTTCTTACTTAAAAGATGGTATTTCATGTCTTCTTTCCACCCCCTTGTTGGCAGTTACCTGAGTTTTATGGAATGTGTATGTGGGGAGGGGGTGACTATAAGACCACAGAAGACATGAATTCAATTATATTCTCACCAGTAGCAGCGATCTTTTAGTACCAAGTAATTTTATTGAATCCTTAAAATACCCTTTTGTCACAGCAGTAATGCTATGAACAGTGATGCAGCCTTTTGCTATAATTTTATATTTCATCATTAGAGCCTAATATTGGTCTTGGAAAATTATGCTAGACCCTGAGCAATGTCACACAAACAGGGAATTACATCTCCTTCCCATAGTTCAATATTTGCATTTATGTCTTAAGCTAATAATGAATGTTGTTTTTACTTAGTGACCCATTTTTCTTGAAAGAAGAAATTTTCGAAAAGCCTTTATCCAGTTAACTTAGGTTAGGTTGGTATTTTTTCTGAGTAAACAAAACATTGTTTAAACCAAAATAGGAGAATTTTAAAGTGAAGATTTATAATACAAGTGCTTTTATGTATATACTATATACTAGAAGATTACAGTTAAGAGGCAATTTTTCTTTTTTTGTTTTTTTTGGGGGGGTTTTTTGTTTTGTTTTGTTTTTCCATACATTGTTTTGTTTTATTTTTTCCATTCAAAAACATAATTAAAGAAATAAAATTTTTACCTTTCTTCCCCTTCTCCCGGTCCCCTCCCACTACCTCCCCACCCCTCCTCCCTCCCCCTTCTTCCTTGAAAGAGGGCATGGTGCCCTGCCCTGTTGGAAGTCCAAGGCCCACCCCCATTCCTCCCGGCCTA
>PVIU01028001.1:0-19611 GCA_004026605.1 Ondatra zibethicus | reverse complement strand
TGGCCAAAAAAAAATTAGATGGACTTGAGCATGCAAATCTTGAGTTTGTATTTGTTAATTAAAAAATATTTTTTCTATATAATATTAATATTTTGTCTTATAAGTAATATAATATAAAAGTGAATTAATACCTATTGGTCCCAGAATTTCCACACTGCTCCTGAAGAGTCCAATTTTTTCAAAGTTATTCCCTCGACCAATGGTTCTCAACCTTCCTAATGCTGTGTGACCCTTTAATACTGAAATATTGTAATACTTTAATACTGTAGTTCCTCGTGTTGTGGTGACCCCAACCATAAAATTATTTTCATTGTCACTTCACAGCTGTAATTTTACTGCTGTTATGAATCATAAAAATGTTGCCAAAGGGGTCATAACCCGTAGGTTGAGAAATCATGCCCTAGAAAACATTAAAAATCTATTTAACATAACATTAGTATGGTCACTAGTCATAAATGTGATTGATTTTATTTGCTCATATTTGTGATTGATTTTATTTACTTTTTATGATATCTTCATCATATGCACTACTATTTAACACCCTAAAAGTTTTAGAAAAATTAATAGTTAATGATTTTATACATAGTGATCTCAAAACACATGCAAGCTAAGAAATTTTCACAGAGCCACACCATCCAAAAGACATTTGAACCAAGATATGTTTGTCTCTGTGTATCAAGCTCTTTATCTGATTAGGAAACACAAGAGACATATTCAATGCAGCAATGTGTTTTATTTAAAAATTTCCTAAAACATATATCAGGATGAAAGTGAGTGTATCAAGCTCTTTATCTGATTGAGGAACACAGGAGACATCTTCAATGCAGCAATGTGCTTTATTTAATCATTTATTTTTTATTGATTTTTTATTGAGCTCTACATTTTTCTCTGCTCCCCTCCCTGCCTCTACTCTTTATTTTCTAATGTATATAAGAAATATATATATGAGGATAAAAATGAGTAACTATTTCTAAAAACTCTAAGTTTTGGTAATTTTTCTACTTTAATTTCTACATTTGAGGAACTAATTTTAATTTTTATAACATAATTATTTATAAGTTCTTTGGGAATTTGGGGTGGTGAAGGGGACTCTCAGGTCAGGTAGCCCATTCTGATCTGTGAATTCCATGCCAATGACAGAAAGAAATGACAAGTCTAAAACAATAAAGCTATTTCAAAAATGAATTTAGGCAATTCGAGACAGAACTCTATTGGCTAGATTTCTGCACACAAGCCAATGTAGAACTAACCATTAAAGTCTCTTTTGAAGAATATGTAAGGTTCAGAAGCACTAATAAGATGCAAAGATCATTCATCTTGGAACAGGCACAAGGTTTCTCATTTTAAAAGGTACCTGGTTCATGATTATCTTAATAGGTTTATTTGTGGACCACTGGTTGCTTGAGAAATACTTTTTAAAAGGTAATATATTATATTGATATGATTACATTGCAATTGAAGTGTCTAATGGTTACAAATACTTTTTTTCATCTTTCCAGTATCCATATATAAAATTGCCAGAGAATTTATACTATTGAATTCTGAAATTCACTAAACAATATTTAAAACTCAAAATATTTTACTGCAGTCATTATAGATTATGAAAATAGAATATTTATTTAAGCTGCATTTTACCAACTGAAAACTGTAAATCTTCACAAAATTATTCACTGCATCTTTAAAAATGTTGTTGTTGTGTGTTGCTCAGGGTGGAACTGAACCTCTGACTTTGTTTTTCTATGAACAGGATGCAAATGTTTTTAAAATGTATTTTCAAATAAGGCTTTTTACAGAAACTTTCTCACTGCTCAGCTTTCCCAAGCAGCTCAAAGTCAATCTGAAATGTAATCCTTTTTAAAGACAACTAAAGTAACAATCACATAGGCTTAAGAAAACAAACAAATGAATTTCATTTTGCTTTGAGTTGACTTTTTTTACTACAAAAATACTGATTTATGCCACTGTCAGGTTTCAATGCATATAATACAACTTTCCCAGATTGAATCCAATTGATTTCCTATAACAATGTCAAGCATTCAGTACATCACAGGAGCACTGAGAGTGTAATAAATAATTCTTCCAGGAAGAAAGTGATTCTTCTTTCCTTAAACACAGAAGTAAACATTGTTTGTTTTTATTTTTTTCTATCTTTAGAAACTAAGGTGCTACAACTCTTAATTTTTTCTGCCAATTAATGCCAAATTACTTCCTATGAAATTTCTTCATGACCTTGTTTTCTTTCTCTGAGACAATTGTCGAAATTAATTTAATTTCAAGTAAAATACTCTGAATTTCATTCTAAAACCAAGTATGGGTATTCAAGATGATGCTGATAGAGATGACCCTAAAGGAATATTGTTTTACTTTGAAAAACATATAAAATCAAAGTTTGATTCATAACAAATTGCAAGAGAGTTTTTTTGTACTATAACTTAAACAGGACAAACAAATAGAGAATTATCTTATTTTGATGTATGAAAAAAGAGCTACAAAGCATATAACAGGCATAACTTTTTGTATGTACAATTGCAGCTCATAAAGCAATAGTCTTTGCTCAGAAACTCCTAGGTATGACTGCACAAACATCCCGGAAGCTACTCACAACAATAGGGTTAGGGGATATTTGGACTGTAAAATTTTTGTTTGTTGCCTTAGTTTTAGTTGTGTATATTCATTCTGTATAGATAGTCCTGGGTTTCATAATTCAGTTGTGGAAGTATATATAATTATTGTTACTTATAAAACAGACCCATATAATGGCAATACCCTTCTAGTTGCAGTCTGGACAGAAAAAGACTCAAGGAAACAGCAGTCCTGTTAGCCTGCCTAATTTCACTCTAGTTTGTCTGTCTCAGAGTTTGCTGCTCTTATCCTTTGCTGTAATTAGAGCCTAGGTTCAGCCACATTACAAATTAAAAGCCTTTCTACAAGACCTGTAGGCCTTCAGTACTAGTCAGGGACTGCTCTTCTTAAGGTGAGCATTAAACTTTGATCCCAGCCTCTCTAGCATGTAGATATATGATTTTATTGAGCTATACATTATTCTCTGCTCCCTTTTCTTTTTCTCCCCTCCACTTCATTCCTCACCTGTGGTTCTGATGTGCTGTAGGAGGTTCTTCTGTCTTTGTGATGCTTTCTTTGGTTAATAAAGAAACTGCTTTGGGCCCTTGATAGGGCAAAACTTAGGTAGGTGGGGAAAATTAAACGGAATACTGAGAGGAAGAAGGCAAGGATCCTCTGCCTGAGACAGACGCCGGTTGGAATTTTTGCCGGTAAGCCACTGCCATGTGGCGATACACAAATTAATAAAAACAAGTTAAATTACTATGTAAGAGTTAGCCGATAAGAAGTTAGATCTAATGGGCCAAGCAGTGATTTAATTAATACAGTTTCTATGTGATCATTTCAGGTGCAAGCTATCCGGCGGCAAGGAAGAACAAGTAGCTCCCTACTTGCAACACCCATGCTCCCAATTTACTCAGGAGATCTTGTCTTTTTTTTACAACGCATGTAGATAAGATCCATGTTTGTCTCTTTTAGGGTCCCCATTGTTGTCTTGGTTCTCTGGGATTGTTATTTGTAATCTTGTTTTCTTTGCTTTATGTGTTAAACCACCTATGAGTGAGTTCATATGATATTTGTCTTCTGGATCAGAGTTACCTCACTCAATATGATGTTTTCTAGATTTGTCTGTAAATTTCAAGATGCCATTATTTTTTTTACCCATTAACCTGTAAACAGTTGCTTTAAAACATCTCTTGAAAGTGTTTCTTCCTTCCTTCCTTCCTTCCTTCCTTCCTTCCTTCCTTCCTTCCTTCCTTCCTTCCCTCCCTCCTTCCTTCCTTTCTTTTATTTGATATTATAACATTTTGCTTTTTGTTTTTCTTCTTCCAAACTTTCCCATACACCTGTTTCTGTTCTCTTTCAAGTTGATGGCTTCTTTAGTCACTAATTCTTATGGCATGCATATATAATTATATGAAAATTTAAAAATAATCAGTTCATGTTAGATACAGCCATTCTACAAACCAGAGAAAAGTGGGAATACTGTTAATACAGTTTTCACTCATTGCTATGTTTAAAATATTTTTATATGAAATACATGTTAATTTGGAAAGCTGTTTCCAAACAAAGGTATATAAAGCTGAAGTGGAAGCGTCAAGAATGTCTGCTCATCTGGAGAAAGAATTGTACATCCAACATTTCCCACTGTTGCTACACTTCTTTATCACTGTGAACATACTATAAAATGTTAGTCGGTACAGTCTTAAAGGGAAGGTTTTGTATTGTGTACATTGCATTTCAATAAAACTGATTTTAAAAGGAGGGAAGGAAATAGAAGAACAAGGCCTGAATCAAAGTTTAGCATTTTTTAAATGACCACGCAACATCTACACAATAATTCTGCCTCACATCTGTCTGCAGACCCATGAATTTATGTCTAGCTATAAGCAAGGGGACAAAGAAACGTAAACTCTTGTTAGAAAACACTTTGCAGCCTGTTAACTCATATATAGGACACTGATTGTAGTGGGGACAGAAGAGCTTACACCAAGGGAAGGTGGGGTGACACCAAACAATGACTAGAACTGCAGCCTTGAAAGTTGCTATGGGTTCATAGGTGGAAGACGAAGTGGAGTTCAGAATTTCTTATCTTCAGGTTAGTTTGATATTTACAGCTTTTAGCAGGCTCTAACTGTTTACATTTTCCTGAAATAAACATTTTAAAAGTTTTGTTTGTTACAAAATAAATTGAAATGAATCAATACAATATATTTCCCTAAATTTGTGGTGTGCTTTAATATAAATATCTTTAGGAAATTAGAATGTATAAAAACCTACAAATTGCTGGGCAGTGGTGGCGGACGCATTTAATCCCAGCAGTCAGAGGCAGTGACAAGCAGATCTCTGAGAGTTTGAGGCCAGCCTAGTCTACAAGAGCTAGTTCCAGGACATGCACCAAAGCTATAGAGAAACCTTGTCTCAAAAACCAAAAAAAAAAAAAAACTTCTAATTATATAAATAAATTTGCAAATTTAATCCATTTAACTTCAGAATTTTCTTTCATACAAGGTATTTAGGGATAATGTAATATCAGGTTTGTTAAAGCAATGTAGAAATAATGCAAATCACAGATGACAATTAGGAATCAGCAGGATTCAAGTGCTTTTATGCCATTTTGCATTTTATGTGTTTACAAAGTAGCAACCTATTGGCATTTAATTCCATATTTACTGTGTCTTGTGTCTCATTGCACAGTAGGAAATAGAATGAGCCATAAACCTGTTATCCTAAGTGTTGCATCAAATAAAAATTTAATTAAATCACAAGTTTTTAAGATTTCCTTTCTTAAAAACACAGGTTAACTGGAATTCAGCTTCAGATACAACTCCTCCTGGGGAAAACTTAAACACAATTTGCATTTTAATTTGGAATGTATGATAAGCAGTATATTCTAGGTAAGACCCTATTCTCTCAAAGAGAACTTCTTTGAACAAATTGTCTCTAACAACTGTCTCATATTTTCTTCTGTATTTTCACTCCTTCTATCCCTTTCCCCCCACATATAATGCATGTTAATGTTTATGTACATGCTTATATTTCTTTTTTATTTATTTTCAATTGGTGTAAAATGGGTTGTGTACTTGATTCTCCAAATTTTTACCATGTATTACTGTGTTACCCTTGGTTTTGGCATGCTTTGCTCACACTCTTTTATCACTTTATGTACACTGAATTATAAGACTATATACTAAAGTAGATTGCTGTATATATCAAATATCTGGAGGTAAAAGACATTTCCTGAAACTCTAAATATATTAAAATATGTTATTTAACTTTACGGACTTAAAAATTCATATAAGCCTGTAGTTTAAAGTACTGAGGGCCCTAAATATGAACATAGTAATATTACATGGAAAGAATATTTTTTTAATTATGAATACTTCATGTAAAATTCACTGTAAGCTGAGCAGTGTTGGAAAATTACCTGCTGGGGCTTGGGAGGTGAAGGAAGGAGAAGCAGGAGTTTACGATCAACTAACACTTCAAGCAAGTTCATGTTAAGTCAACTCCTATCAAAAAAAAATAGAGCAATTCCCTGTTTGTATATTTTAATTCATATGTAAACATACATGATCAAATTATGTTTCATATGGCCTGAAGACAAAGTCATTTTATAGTGGGAAATCAGACATATGTTTGGCGAGGATTTATTTACTTAAGAAATTCGTTTCTTACAAAGGAATAAAATAAAGATAATTCTTCACCTTGCCTTCTGCAAGTGAAGTAAAATCATAATTACGTTAAGTGCAGTTTCTTTGCAGCATTTTTGAACTAGCTAGGGGTAATAAGGGAGGGTGGAAAGGTGAAGATCCAGTACCTATAATTTGCTCACATCAGAGTATTATAAAACTCTGAAGACCTCATTGCAGTTCCATTTTAAAAGTGAGAAGAAAATTAGCAGAAAAAAAATGATTTCTCATCAGAATGTGGGGTAGTACTTATAATTTCAGTTGAAAATAGTAATAATTAAAGAAATGATATGACAAAGAGAGTTCAAATCTAAAGAATTTACAACAATGTGAGCAAGATTTATAATCGGTCTAGTTGAGAAAAAGTTCAAACAAATGTTCAGACATTAAAAGCAGTTAATTCAGTTCAAGCCAACAAAGAGGTTATGTTCAAGAAATTCGACCTCATAAAGACCAGGAATATTTAAACCACCTCAAATTATTGACAAAAATAATACTGAGATAAGAAATAAGATTTAATAGCATGCCCATTGGAAAATTGAAATTGGAAATTTGGCAATGGAGCTGCCGCCAGAGTCAGACATGCTGAAACTTTAGCCAGTAAGCCACTGCCATGTGGCGATACACAGGTTAATAGAAATGGGTTAAATTAAGATGTAAGAGTTAGCCAATAAGAAGTTAGAGCTAATGAACCAAGCAGTGTTTTAATCTATACAGTTTCTGTGTGATTATTTCAGGTCTAAACTAGCCGGGTGGCCAGGACACAACAAGCAGCTATCTCCTCTCCTCCAACAGTGGTGCATGCCTTTAATTCCATCCCTAGAGAGAATTACAGAATGGAAGGACACAGCTCTCAGGTTCAGACTTATTCTGAGATTTCTGGAGGCAGGATTGCCATTGCGGATTGAGATAGAGGGAAGAGTCAGTGAATTGCTGTTTTGCTTTTCTGACCTTCAGGTTGAAACCCAATGTCTATCTCTGAGTTTTAATTAATTGTACTTCAGTGCAGTAGTGCAGTAGGAGGAATAGGTTCCCAAGACTCAGTCAAAGTTTTGGGACCATTGTTAGAAGTTACACAAGTAGATCAAACCAAACCACTGTCCATATGTAGAGGGCCTAGTCCAGTCCCAAATAGGCTCCCTGGTTGTTTGTTCAGACCTTGTGAGTACCTTTGAGCCAGATTAGTTCTCTCTCTCTTTCTCTCTCTCTCTCTCTCTCTCTGTGGGTGTGTGTGTGTGAGAGAGAGAGATTGTGTGGTGATTGAATTTTCATTGAATCCTTCCTCCCTCTCTTCATTGGAATTACCCAAACGCAGCCTAATGTTTGGGTATCCATCTCTGTATCTGTTTCCAGAAGCAGTAGACGAAGGTTCTCTGATGACAATTGGAGTAGTCACCAATCGGATCACAGGAGATAGCCACTTCTGGCTATGCATCCACTATTGCTAGGAGTCTTATCTGTGTTATGCTTGTAGATTCCTGGGAATTTCCTTTGCATCAGGTTTCTATATGACCTTGAAATGCCCCCCTCCATTTTCAGTTATCTCTTTCAATACTCTCACTCTCTGTTCTCCCCATCCCCACCTGCCCCTGCCCATCCAGGAGATCTCTTTTATTTCCCCTTCCAAGGGAGATCCATTAGTACTCCTTCCAGCCCTCCTTATTCCATAGCCTCTCTTGGACTATGAATTGTAGCATGATTATAAGTTATTTTACAGTAGTATCCACTTATGAGTGAGTACATGACTTATTAACCTTTCTGGATCTGGGTTACCTCCCTCAGGATAATATGTTTTTCTAGTTCTATACATTTGCCTTCAAATGTCCTGATGCCATTGTTTTTAACACCTGAGTAATAATCCATTGCATAAATATATCCTGTTTCTTTTATCCATTCTCCAGGTTGTTTCCAGTTTTAGGGTATAACAAATAAAGCTACTATGAACATAGGTGAGCAAGTCCTTCTGATATGATTCAGCATCCTTTGGGTAAATTCCTAAAAGTGGTATATCTTGGTCTTGAGGTAGAGTGATTCCCAATTTTATGAGAAGCCACCATATTGACTTCTAAAGTGGCTATACAAGTTTGTACTCCCACCAGCAATGGAAGAATGTTTTCATGACTTCACCTCCTGTCCAACATAAGCTGTCATTTGTATTTTTGATCTTAGTTGTTCTGACAGATGTAAGATGAAATCTCAGAGTCATATTGATTTGCATTTCCCTGATGGCTTAGGAATTTGAATACTTAAGTGTTACTTTGTCATTTGAGATGATTCTGTTCAGAATTCTCTATTTATATCTCCACATCATTTTTTTTTAAAAATTGGATTTTTTTGATGTTTAGTTTCTTAACTTTTTATATATTTCAGAGACCAACCTTCCATTTGATGTGGGGTGCTGAAGGTCTTTCCCCACTCTGTATGCTACCATTGTCTCTTATTGTTAGTGTTCTTTGCCTTACAGGAGCTTTTCTGGTGTAGGAGGTCTTTATGTTTGTGTGTTGCTTTCATTGGCTGAATAAAGAGACTGCCTTGGCCTTTTGATAGGGCAGCCCTTACGTGGGTGGAGTAGACAAAACAGAATGCTGGGAAGAAAGAAGTGTGGCAGACGCCATGAAACTCCTGCCCACGACTTAGAAGCTTTCCCTGTAAGCTACGACCTCATGGTGAACACAGATTAATAGAAATGGGTTAGGTCAAGAGTGAGAGTTGGCCAAGAAGAGGCTAGATACAATGGGCCAGGCAGTAATTTAATGAATACAGTTTCTGTGTAATTATTTCGGGAGTTAAGCTAGCGAGGCAGCTGGGAGCCGGGCGGCCAGAATGAAAAGCAGGCCTGCTCACCTCTTACTACACTTTTCAGTTTCATGAATTCCCACTTAAGGATTGCCAATCTTAGCATCTGTGCTATGTTCTATTCAGGAAGTTGTCTTCTCTGTTAATGTGTTTGTTTGTTTAAGGCATTTTCCTACTTTCTCTTCCATCAGGTTCTGTGCAAATGCCTTGGATTTGTAATGAGGTTTTTGATATACTTGGACATGAGTTTTGTGCAGTGTGATAGATATGGATCTATTTGCATTTTTCTAAATGCTGACATCCTGTTATGCCAGCACCATTTTTTGAAGAAATTTTCTCTTTTCCATAGCATAATTTTGGGTTCTTGTAAAAAATCTGGTACCCATAGGTCTATGGATGTACCTGGGTCTTCAATTTGATTCAATTGATACATCTGTCTTTTTTTATGTCAACACCATATTTTTTATTTATTTTTATTTATACCTCTGACAGTTCTTTCCTTGTCCAGAACTGTTTTTATCTCTCAAGGGTTTTTTTTGTTTGTTTGTTTTTCCATAGGAAGTCGATTACTGTTTTTCAGTGTCTATAAGGAATTGTGTTGGAATTTTGAATTGAATCTGTAAATTGCTTTTGATTTTTTTCTTTTAGATTTTCCAATTTTCTGGAGCCTCTTAACCACTTAGTCATTGTTCCAGAATCCCAATGTGTTCTTATTTTATAGTATTATGCTATGCTGTCCCTACAATGTATGTCGCCAATTGTTTTAGTTGCCATTCTGCTTACAGTTCAGAAATGATAATAAGATGAAATAATTAAACCTAAATTAGGAATAAGAAATGTGCATTTTTATGGAAGAAAATGTGCTCACTCCTGCTTCAAATGTGTTATTTATAAAACACATTTTCCATACTATAAACTTGAATTTATATTAAATCAGTAAAACTTCACAAAATAATATGTTGTAACAGAATGGTATAAATGGGAATCATCAGCATTTTTGTGGTAATAATAAAAATATTTACTGTAAGTTAAGGATTTGGCATTCTTCATCTTCTGAAAAAATTCACATCAAATGATAAAATATGTGTTCTGATATTTTTAGAAAAAAAAACAGATTCTGAAAATGATAAGATTAAGATAATTTGCTTAAAATCATAAGGCTTTTCAAGAGGCAAAGGTAATATTCAAGCATTCAAATATGTTTATGTAATTTAAAAAATATATTTTACGTGGTTGTGTGTGTGTCTGTGTGTCTGATGTAAACACAGAGACCAGAGGAAGATTCTGGGTGTGTTGTTCTGTGCCTCTCTTGTCATTTTCTTGAGACAGTGTCTCTGACTCAATAGGTTGAGCAAGGCTGGCTGGACAGTGAGAAAGCCCCAGATATTCTCCTGTCACCACACAAGTGAACTTTGAAGGCACACACAACCTGTGCTTTTCTAGGTAAGCAGGAAGTGGAGATTTGATTTTCAATTAAAGTGTTCCAGGTCATTTTTGTAGGAATTCTGTAACTTCATTTTTTTTATCCCGTTGAATTTTTAACAAGAACTGTCTGTGTGACCACTGGATTGACATTTTTCTTTGAAGCCTAAGGGCTTGTTAATAGATACACAGGTGAAGATCATGACTGTCCATCTCAGAATTCATCACTACATGAGCTTCTCCCAATGTATGACTGGCTGTTTGTAGACTTAGTCTTATGTAGACTTAGTACTGGCAGAGCTGTCTGTGAGATCTTGGATGCAAAGACTATAAACTTTTTGAAATCAGCATTCCCCAGCACTGCTCTTTCTTCTGTTTCTTCAAGAAATTTCTCTGAAGCTTGAGAAGGTAATATGCCAGTCTTGTTTCGTGGTGAGCATTCATCCTTTATTTTTGTTCCTCTGGTATGAACCATTAAAACTATAAATTTAAACAGGATAGTTACAAGAGAGGTAGCTGATCCTAGAAGCCTCTTCATACTAAACAAAAATCTTAGGACTACATCCATTGTTGTTCATTGCAAATAGATGCTTATATACTTAAAAGAAATGGAAGCATTTATCTATGATTATAATACAAATGCATAGAATAGAAGTTGATAAAATGCCAATTTTGTTAAAGGACAGTTGTAAGTTATTGGCTGGGCCCTAAAAACTCCTCAGCTATGATCTCTGATTAGGATTAGAACAGCAAGCATGTATTCCTTCTTTTGAAGCAGGCCTCGATTACACCGTGAGTGGATGACAACCACCGAAGCTCTCGTGGCACTATTGTCCTCATAGTCACATCTTATAGAGCAGGTTACTTTTTTTTTTTTACTGACCATCCAACCTAGTATCTTTTCTTATTTTTTATTTTAGAATTATAAAGTAATTGCCATATTTTCCCCTGTCCTTTCCTACCTCTAACTCTTTCCAAGCACTCTCTTCTGATCTAATTGAAATCCATGGTCTCCTTTTTGGGTTACCTTCTAAGACTATGAAGTATAAGAAGCAAGAAAGACGCTTCCACCTCCATTTAACACGATTTCTCTTTATCTTGAAATCAAGGTGACTAGGATCTTTAGCAGCAGGTCTTATCAACTCGTTTATAAGATATCAAGAGAAATATCTAGAACCTGTATTGAATTGTATTGTATTGGTACCCTTAGGTGCCTCTCTAGATAACAAATCATAAGGAAATATCCTATAACTGGCACTTTTTGTTAAATAAACAATGGCTTCTAAGAGCAGCATTGTTCAACCATGAAGGACATATATATTATAAATCTTTCTTTTCTCTCTACTCACTTCATCCGTCTTGAAAAATTGGTTCACTCCAGGCTTAATGACTATTTGATTTATTTTATTTTATTACTTATTATAGAAACAAATCATATATTAAACTTACATGTATATGATATTAAGTTATTATATAAAACCCAACAACTGCCAATGCTAATGATAGTATATTTATATATTAAGCTAAACCCAACAGTTCACTGTTGGGAGTGCACACTGGTACATATCTTTCAAAATGAGTGTATAGTCTACTCAAAAATTTAAAAATAGAACTGCCATATGACTCAACTAAACACTTCTGGGCATGTACTCAAAAAACTCCGTATCTTACTACAAAAATACTTACCCATATTCATTTTAGCTCTATTCATGATAGCTAAAAAGAGAAACAGATTGGAATCCATCAAAATATGAATGGATAATGAAAATATACAAATCAGAGTTTTATGATCTAAAAAGAAAAACGAAGATATGAAATTTGCAGATAAATGGATGGAGCAAGAAAAAAATATATATAGAGTGAGGTAATCCAGGTATAGGCAATTCTTTCAATATATAATGCTTCATAGTTTGGGATCTATGTTTGAAGAATGCCATTGTATTTGCTTATTCCTTATATTGACTAATATATGTGATTATAAAATTGTGTTATATATGTGATAATAAAATTTCCATTACTTTCTTAAAATATCAAACACTTGATGTGTTACAATATGGGTAAATCACCAAACATATCATAGATTTTAATTGCTGAAGATATTGTTGTATTGAAACTCTTAGAAATCTTGCAAATCTTTGAAAACACAATTTTTTTCCTTCTTACATTTTCTGATATTCATTTCAAATACAAGACTATGGTGCAGGATGTCCTTCTGTTTGTGTGTTGCTTTCATTGGTTGAATAAAGAGACTGCCTTGGCCTTTTGATAGGGCAGCCCTTAGGAGGGCGGAGCAGACAGAACAGAATGCTGGGAAGGAGAGGGATACACCGCCATGAAATCACCAGGGTCAGACATGCTGAATCTTTACTGGTAAGCCACGATCTCGTGGTAAATACAGATTAATAGAAATGGGTTAGTTTAAGATGTGAGAGTTGGCCAAGAAGAGGCTAGAACTAATGGGCCAGGCAGTAATTAAATGAATACAGTTTCTGTGTAATTATTTTGGGAGTTAAGCTAGCCAGGTGGGACGGAACAGGAACAAGGGGCCCTGCACTGTGAGACTGGGAACCCAGCAGTGGAACACAGCCAAGGGTGGCTGGGATGACAAGCAGCCCACTCCTCATACTACAAGTCTACAAATACTAAAGCTAAGACTTGAAATAGTATTTCAAGTGATCTCTACTGAGACAAAATACATCAGTACACTCAGTCTTTCTGGGCAGTCAGCTTTTATCAATTCCATACTGGTAATTTATATTGATCTTCTTTCCAATAATGTCCTTTGATGATTTTTATGTAAACTACTGTCAAGTCTGATCTCTACTCTTTCTTGTGCTCTTAATGATTTCTCTATAGATTTTTAAATACTGCATAAATCAATTCCAGTTTTCATCATGGTTCAGATGGTCATTTCAGAATGTCAGTAATTTATTTTTAATGAGTACCAAGCAACTTACAACTCCACAGGAAATATTTATGTTATCCAGTGTATCATGGTTTCAAAACAACAACAAAAAATACCATTTACTCGTTAGTATAGAACCTGAAACCCTTTGTAAAAGTTGGCCACCCGTATTTAATGTAGTTAACTTTTTGGTTTTTGCAAAACTTTTTGTTTTTGTCTTTGTACAAAAGAAAATTGTACATATTGGACAAAGCATTTTGAGTAAATTATGCAATTCCCTACCTATTTCTATTTTTTTTAAAAAAGCTGCCTTTTTGTTAATAAGGTACTCATTTCATTCTTTTAAACAAGACAAGGTTGTCTACTTTCTCCATATCTATTCAGTATAGATTTGAGGTCCTAGCTAGAGCAATAAGACACCAAAAGGAGATCAAGGGGATACAAATCAGAAAAGAAGTCAAACTCTTGCTGTTTGCTGATATGATAGTTTATGTAAGCGATCCCAAAAATTCTACCAAGGAACTTCTACAACTCATAAACACTTTCAGTAATGTAACAGGATACAAGATTAACTCAAAAAAAAATCAGTAGCCTTCCTGTACACAGATGATAAAAGGGCTGGGGAAGAAGTCAGAGAAACACAATAGCCACAAATAGCATAAGACATCTCGGAGTAACTCTAACCAACAAGTGGAAGACTTGTATGACAGGAACATTAAATCTTTGAAGAAAGAAATTGAAGAAGACACCAGAAAGTGGAAAGATCTCCCATGCTCTTGGGTAGAAAAATTCACATAGCAAAAATGGTAATCTTACCAAAAACAATCTACAGATTCAATGCAATGCCCATCAAAATTCCAGTAACATTCACAAACTGCAAAAAATGGTACTCAACTTCATATGGAAAAGCAAAAAATCCAGGATAGCCAAAACAATCCTGTACAATAAAAGAACTTCTGGAGGCATCACAATCCCTGACCTCACAATGCTTAGCCTAAAATGCTCAGATTTAAATTTTTATTTTAGCAAATATTTTCTTATATTGAAAAGATAATGGATTCTTACCCTACTTAGTATCCTTACTTCTGTTATTACTAATCAAATAAATATTTGAATATTCTTTAGTTTCCTTCCCAAACTTTCTAACCATTTTTTGTCATTGCTTGTTTGTCTTTGGAATAAAGTTATATTGTTTGTTATCATTTGTAAACATCGAAGAGACAACTCTCTTAAAATGATTTAATTATCTCAACTTTCAATAGGAATTGCTCATGACTTTGACTTTCTTCTGTCACTAGTTTTTATGAAACGATAAATTAGGTATCAAACTTTGGACTCACAAAGGTAAGATATATAATAGAGTATTTTCTCTAATTTTGCCAAATACAAACAGAGTGGATATTGTAATTGTAATTCTTCCTTCATAGCTGTTTTTGTTGTATACAATCTTAATATGTTACAGATAAAACCTTTCTTTTTAATTAGACAAGAGGGGGAAATACTGTGGAATAATCCTCTTATACACTATAAAGTTTTGTCACTCAAATAAGTTTAATAAAATTGATGGACAAATAGCCAGGCAGGAAGCATAGGCGGGGTGACCAAACTAAGGATGATAGGAAGGAGAAGGGTAGAGTCAGGATAAATCAGTCAGACACAGAGGGAGCAGGAGATGAATGTGCCTTGCTAATAAAGGTACTACCATGTGGCAGAGCACAAATAAGAAGCATGGATTAATCTAAATTGTAAGTGCTAGTTAGTAATAAGCCTAAGCTATTGATCAAGCACATATAAGTAATATTAAGCTTCGGAATAATTTATTTGGGAAGTGTCCAACAGGTATTTGTGAACAGGTGTACAGGAGAGAAATGTTCAATTATAAACCATGACTGATTGACACTCTGGGAAATAAACTGCAGTGTTGAATAGCAGTTATCCTATGATTGGGTAGCCATGAAAAATAATAGTTACAGTTACAAAGAATAAAGGAAACTAATTTAGTTACATGAATAGGAGTGTCCAATTCTATTCCTGGGAGCTCAGTCCCAAATGGGTAGGATTTTACTCCTAAGCCAGAGTAACTGAACTGCAGGAGTTTAGAACCTTAAAATTAGGAAAAGAGAAAACTACAAGGAGATGAATGTTCACAGTATTAGACAATTCATAGAGAGGAGGCAAAACAAGGGAGCGGTCTGAGGGTTTGAATGAGATGGCCCCCAGAAACTCATAGATTTGAATGCTTGGACAAAAGGGAGTGTAGCTACTTGATAGGATTAGGTGGTGTGCAGTTGTTAGAGGAAGCCTGTAATTGGGAGAAAGTTTTAAGGTTTTAAAATAGAAAACCAAGTCTCTCTTCCTTCTACCTGTGAATCTAGATGTAGAACTCTTAGCTATTTCTCTAGTACCATGTCTGCCTGCATGCTGCTGTGCTTTCTACTATGATGATAATAATAGACCTCTGAAATTGTAACCAAGACCATAAGATTTGCCATGGTCACAGTGTCTCTTCTCAGCAACAGAACACTGACTAAAGCAGGAAGGTAGGTGGCGATTTTACACACCTACAGAGATAACAGTGGAGTCCAGAGAGGGGGAAAATCAGAAACTCCAAAACACAATCAACACTGCAAGCATCACTGAGAAGTTCTGAACCGCAACCCTACAATAAACTTAAGAACAGTGAACCAGATGGGACAGGTCGTGGGGAAATATCTTAACATTTTACTATACCAGCTGGGAGAAGAGAAGCGATGTAAAAATGATGCCTGATGAGTAGGCTGCTAGATGCTTCTAAATGAAGAGGTCTGTCCAGCATGATTTAAAAACACAGGCAATTCTGAAAGGACTCTTCTCAGAGGACAGGTGTTCAGATAAGCAGTGAGAGGAGAGAAAATGTTCAAGTCATAACTGTAGTGTTACAGATGTGTACATTGTCTGGAAGAGATTGGATTGATCGTCTTAACTAAGGTTGGGGATCCAGCCGCGGTATGCGCCACTCTCTGCCTGAGATTTTGGCAATATTATTTAGTGGTTCTCAACCTATGGGTTACGATTTCTTTGTGGATGAATAATTTTTTCCCACAGGTCACATATCAGATATCTTGCATATCAGTTATTTACATTGTGATTCATAACCCAATCAAAAGTTATGAAATAGCAACAAAAAGTTTTATGTGAGATAACCACAACATGAGGAACTCTATTAAAGGGACACAACATAAGGAAGGTTGAGAAACACTTATAAGTTATAATTAGAAGTGATATGGGCCACAGCAGGCTTGCATAAATTTAGACTTCATATATGTAGATACAATGTGAGCAGCCAGCTTCCTTGCCTTTCATGATGCCTGCAATACCTGCTGCTATGAGCTCCTTGTCAAAAGAACTTCATCAGCTGGAATTGTCTCAGTCCAGTGTCCTGTGTTGATTTTCACTGTTTTCTTGGTTTTGGGGATTTTTGATACATGGTAAATTTAGGTTGCTATTCTCAAGTTTTTAATGTTATTTTTATACAAATCATAGTTTGCTGAATTTGTACTCCATGTTGGTAGAATTTCTCATAAGAATGCTCATTTTCTCATCCATCTTTGTGCTTTTCATTTTTGTTTTGCATTTCCTCTCCATGTCCTGAATTTATATGCTTCATTGTATTTAAGATCATTGATAGGTGTTGCTAGTAAGATTTTTTCAAAGTTTAACCAATAAGGGAGGTATTTAGTATTTTGAATTGAAGAGTTATGGAGTTTATAATTTCCAGTTGCCAGTAATGCTGTCTTTCTTTCACTGTTTCTGGTGTTGAATATTATGATTTGTATATGTTTTAGGTATCTATTCTAGTTTTGTTTGGGGAACTTCTTGTTAAATGTCCTACTCTTGAAGCTCAGTCCCCTATCCTAGTCAAAGGGAAGAAAACAACTGAAGCAGCAAAATGTTATAGATGCAGAAATAGGGCTTGGGAGACAGTTCAGTGGGTAAAATGTTTATTTTTCTACAAGTGTGTGTACTTGACTTTTGACTTCCAGAATTCATATCATACCAGATGTGCTTGGTTTCTGTACAACCAGCTCTTCTACTAGAAATGGGTATGCAGAAACATAAGACTCTCAGGAATCTCTGGCTTATGAAGAAGCGAGTGACAAAGAACTGTACCTCAAGCAGGTGGAATGTCGGGACATTTAGAATGAGGTTGTCATCTGACCTCTACGTGTCCACCTGACACAGGCATAAATTACACGTGAGCATGCACACACACACACACACACACAAACACATACATATCAGAGCAGTATGAACATGTATAGATATTTTTTAAAATAATGTAGGAATGCAGTTAAAATAATAACAGTCTACCAATACAATACCAATGGCCAAAAATACAAAGAGCATAAACTAATGTAGTGTGGTATGAATTTAAATATTATTCAGTGTTCAGATAAAAGTAGTAAACAAAGGAGATAAAGGAAGAAGGAAAGTAGGGAAATGGAGGACAAATCAATTTAAAATTAAATAGAAAAAAGCATTGGAGATAAATTTTATTGAGAGAAAGAAAAAAACAACAAAATAATAAATACAAAAATCAAAAAAGCATTGCTCAATATTATAAATTTGAAAAGAAAATCAAATATCTGTGAGGAAAGAACTCAAAGCTAACAACAAAAGCAATTTATTAATAAAATAAGAATTAGTAAAATGGAGTAAAAAGGTACTGAAAATATAGTGTAAGGAAGCATACAGGTAATTATAGATAAAGTAAAAAATGTAGAGGCAAAAAGAAGAAAGGTAATAAAAACAAGAGAAGATAAAAAGATCATCTAATTGTGATAAAGATTTGTCAATAAAAGTAGATGAATATTTGAAGGGCAATATAAATAAATACTAAAGTTATTTGATACAATAAAGGTACAATAAAATGTTCAGGAAAAACAATAAGAATATAGGGAAAATATGAAATGCTGGAGAAGTTTCATGTTAATTGTCATTGTCATATATAGATATATAAATCTATATGCATTGGCTTTTCTGTATTTAGGCTGATATATTCCCATATTGTACAGGACTTAAGTGTCTGTCATACCTGTCGTCATTTTAATAGGCTTCCTGCTTTGCTGACCACAGCTTCCACTAGCTGCAGTGAGTTTTCTCATAGGACTGTGGGCTGTGACGTTTTTCCCTCTGTCTTCTCCCCTCTGAAGAATCCCCAGAAATTACCCATGGTCGTTATAAGAGGTGGTAGGCATTGGTAGTGGGAGAAACGAGAACAACTCGAAGACTCGCATAAATGGAAGCTCTATCCTGGTCTTTTATGAACTAAGTATAGGTCACCTGGGAGGAGTGCTTCACAATTTTCTGACTACGATAGTAAACAGCAGCCAGGAGTCGTCATAGATCAATCAACCCTCTGCCCTCAGGTTCAAGGCTCTCAGATGCCAGGGTTTTCTTATTTGATGAGGTCTTTATCACTTCCTGGCAGGAATTCTTTCTTCACGACATTTACTGCCAAAGCCAAGCTGCTTTCTGTCTGCACTCAGCAATTCTGCATCTGCATACTACTCTCTGCACCTGCTTCCAAGGGCTCTCGCTCATTAAGAGGTACAGCTGGATGAATTTTGGCGCATAGACTTTGTCACTTTGTCACTGCTTCTTTTCATGCCTGTAGTGTTAATAAAAAGGTTCCTTCTCAAAATGGTGTTGACCACTGACCTCCAAATCAGAAAAGAAAGTGGTTGAGCGGAATTTTTTTTCCACTGCTGACACAGGTCAAGTGAATTACTTCTCATCAAACCTCTGGGGCTTGTGAGGACTGTAAACTTGTAAGGATAGAACTACCCAGCTTTTTCTCCATGGCTACCCAGCTTAACTATTGGGAATGACACTGATTTCCACTTGTCGAGCTGGGGAACATAGGTATTCTTTGGTAGATTTCTTGAATTTTACCCCACAGTGTTGGCTTTCTGAATCAATGTTCCCAAATTGCTCAAGTTCCCCATCTTTCTCATTTTCTTGTATATTTTATCTTATCTCTCTGAAATTCTTTGTCATCAAAATCACACAGTAGTTTCTTTGAGTGTACCATCTTACCTGGAAGTCCATTATTCTTTGATTTTCCATAGAGAGAACTGAAATATAACTTTTTATTTATTCTGCATGTGTTCCACAAAAGTTGCATAACAGAAAGCAATTTAAAAGCTAATTTACTGAAATTATATGACATTTAATTCAGTGACAGAGCTTAGA
>PVIU01028000.1:0-19598 GCA_004026605.1 Ondatra zibethicus | reverse complement strand
TTTTCCAATTATTTTTTTCTTAAGTATTTTTCTGAGTATTGTTAAATGTTTTGAAACCTTTTATTACATTCAGGATTTCATGAGTTTCCAGTTTTGCATTCTACTTGATAATTTGTCTCTATGTTTTTAATATGCCACTCAAAAATATTGTTCTTCTCATATCTTAAGTTGATCTGCTTTGGTTGCAAAAGTGAGAAATGAACCTTCCCTTTAAATGTTAGTGTTCAAGCATCTTAACATTGTACAGTAAACATTTTTTAAAAAAATATTTATTATTATTATTTAATTGAAATTTTACGTACCAATCCCAGTTCCCACTCTCTCCCCTCCTCCCTCTTACTTCACCTTCCTCTCTACCCCACCTCCATCCATTCCTCAGCGAGGGTAATGCTTGCTTCATTTGGGAGTCAACGAAGTCTAGCACATTGCTTTGATACATGACCAAGATCACTATAACTATGCTAGCAAGGTATCCCTCCAAAGAGGATGGGTTCCAAAAAGCCAGTTCAAGCAGTTGGGATAAATCCTAGCCTCACTGCCTGTGGCCACACAGACTGTCCCAGTCATACAACTGTCACCCACACTCAGAGGGCCTAGTTTCGTCCTATGCTGGTTATAAAATGGAAAGTAGAAAGCATCTTCAACAAATGGTGCTGGCATAACTGGATGTCAACATGTAGAAGAATGAAAATAAATCCATGTCTATCCCCATGCATAAAACTCAAGTCCAAATGGATTAAAGACCTCAACCTAAATCATCCATACAGAACATCATAGACAAGAAAGTGGAAAATATCCTTGAACTCATAGGCACAGGAGACCACTTCCTAGTTCTAACACCAATAATACAAACACTGAGAACGACAGTCAATAAATGGGACCTTCTGAAACCCAGAAACTTCTGCAAGGCAAATGACACAGTCAATAAGACAAAACAGCAGCCTACAGAATGGAAAAAATCTTCACCAACCCCACATCAGACAGACGACTGATCTCCAAAATATATAAAGAACTCAAGAAACTAGACACCAAAATACCAAATAATCCAAGGAAAAAAAGGGAGTACAGATCTGAACAGAGAATTCTCAACAGAAGAATCACAAATGACCGAAAGATACTTAAGGAACTGCTCAACATTTTTAGCCATCAGGAAAATGCAAATAAAAATGACTCGGAGATACCATCTTATACCAGTCAGAATGACCAAGATTAAAACCACCAATGACAGCTTATGCTGGAGAGGATGCAGAATAAGGAGAACACTACTCCATTTCTGGTGGGAGTGCAGCCATTCTGGAAATCTGTATGTTGGTTTCTTAGAAAATTGGGATTCAACCTACCTTAAGACCCAGCAATATCACTTTGGGCATATACCCAAAAGATGCTCAAGCATACTACGAGGGCATTTGCTCAACTATGTTCATAGCAGCATCAATTGTAATAACCAGAACCTGGAAACAACCTAGATGCCTCTTAACTGAAGAATGGATAAAGAAAATGTGGTACATTTACACAATGGAGTACTACTCAGTGGTTAAAAAAAAATGACATTTTGAAATTTGCATGCAAATGGATGGAACTGGAAAAAAAAAACATCCTGAGTGAGGTAACCCATACCCAGAAAAATGAACATGTTATTTACTCACTCATAAGTGGACACTAGACACAAAGCAAAGGAGAACCAACCTATAGTCCACAGCCCCAGAGAAGCTAGATAACAAGAAGAGCCCTAACAGAAACATACACGGATCCCCTGGGAAGGGGAAATAGACAAGAACTCCTGAGAAAATTGGAATCGTGGGAGTGGGGAGGAAAGGAGGGCCGAGGAAAGGAGGAGGGGAGGAAGAGAACATGAGGGAACAGGAAGGTCGAGATGGGGGAAGGACAGAGAGGGAGAACAACGAAGTATCTTGATCGAGGCAACCATTATGGGGCTAGCAAGAAACCTGGCACTAGGGAAATTCTCAGGAATCTACAAGGATGACCCCAGCTAAGACCCTAAGCAATAGTTGAGAAAGTGTCTGAACTGGCCTTCCCCCTGCAGTCAGATTGATGACTACCTTAATTGTCATCATAGAACCTTCATCCAGCAGAGATCCATAACAAAGCACTGACCTGAGCTCCCAAAGTCCAGTCAAAGAGAGTGAGAATTGATAATATAAACAAAGGGATAAGGACCATGATGGGAAAACACACTGAAACAGCTGACCTGAATTAGTGGGAGTTCACTGACTCAGAACTATACAGTAAACCTTAATGACCTATTTGCTTTCAGCCCTCTCTTTCCAGCCTTTCACCATTTCTATGACTTTCTCATGCACTACTAATAAGATGATGTCTACCTCAATCCTACCTATAATTTTAGACATATCTGCAAGCTGAAACTTGGTGATTCCATTAGAATGCCTCACATGCTATTTTACCATTCTGGTCATTATATACTTACCCTCTTGTTAATAGACAAATCAACAATTCTTGTGTAAGGACGCTGCTGCAATATTTGCTTACCCCTTTAAATTCCAGGGCCAGAAACCAGTCAAATTCAATGAATAATTTCAGAGAAAAACAAGTAAAATACTAATTTTGCAAACTCTTAAAAAATGTCACTTCCGATACTGGAAATAAAATATTTAGGCATAAACACTGCAGGAATGAGGGGTAACCAGGATAAAGATATGCCTAGAGGATCTTCAGTGTGTTGGTTTTAGCAAGTAGAGAAGAATGAGCACTGTGAAAATATGTGAGTCACATTGACAGTTTTATTACTGAAGATGTGTTCATTTCTGTTTTTTGGAATAATAAGTGCATATGTCTTTGGCACATATATAAAAGGAGGAATATTTTGACTCCTATTATCTATATGTAATATCTATGAAGTTTTGATTGTGACATTTATGTTCTGTATCAGAAAACATCTGGTTGAATATCAAGATTAGTTGAAAATTTGGTTGCAAAATAAAAATCCAACATTTTATTGTTTTCTTTTGAAATTTTTGCATCTATGATTTTGTAGCTGATAGTGTTTATTTTACTGCTTTCTTGGATGACTTTTCACATATGTGTTTGTCAGGTGCCAAAACTGTACAGCTGAGGTCGAAGGAGGAACAGGCAGGAAGGTGTGGCAGTGGCAAGAAGCAGTGGAAGGTATCCAGTAATTTGAATTTTCACATTAAGATTCTTCTCACTGGTGAAGGGGGCTGTCCTACACTGCACAGTCCTAAGTAGAAATGGGACCATCATCTAATGTTTAATTTCAGCACCTTTTTTTCCTCTTTAGATTCTTCTGATTTCAGAATCTATAGTAACCAACCTCCTGAACCTTATCCTTGGGTTTCTTGCATAATCTTTTCATCATTGCTCAAATTCCAACTACTTGCAAAGTAAAAACATAAACCAATGGACCTCTAGGCTCAGTCATTGTATGAAGAGATAGAGATGTTACTTAGAAAGTATATATAAGAATCTATCTATCTATCTATCTATCTATCTATCTATCTATCTATCTATCTATCTATCTATCTATCTTCGATCTATCAACATATCTATGTTTATCTTTCAGGTCATGCATTTTTTATTTATAACTATTTGCTTTTAAGAAAGGATATTGTAATGTTCTTGAAGAGTAGTTAGGAAATTTCTGTGTAAGTACTTACTGATTCTAATTTTAACAGCCTTTTTTTGAGCAACTTCAACTGAAATGGAATGTTCGAGTGTCTGTAAATCCTAAAATACATGTAAAAAATGCTGCTGAAGAGAGAGGTAAGAACTCTATGTAGTTGAGCCAGGCAGTGGTGGTGCACACCTTTGGTCCCAGCACTCGGGACCAAAGCACTCGGGAGAACAGGCAGATCTCTTTGAGTTCAAGGCCAGCCTGGTCTACAAAGCAAGTTCCAGGACAGGCTCCAAAGCTACAGAGAAACCCTGTCTTAAAACTCCGTCCCCCCAAAAGAACTTTATAGTCATAGCAAGGAATGCCTGTTAAAACATGAAGATGGGGCTGCTCTCTTCACCAAAGTCAACTGCTCAGCCAATATTCATGAACTAAAAACTAGTCTTTCATAACACAAATTTTTATATTCTTAAGCTTCTGACAAAGTTACATCATTGAAAGTGTCCCTGAGAGACCTAATGTATGATCAGAAATATTAATGTCCTTACATATTATGAGGACTATTAGGAAATGGAATAGTAATTAAAAAGATTGAGGTAGACAAAGTTACAGGGATTAAATGAAAGGAGTCATACCGGTGTGTGTAGGGAAGAGTGTACAAATAGGTTCTTTATAAACTGTAAATACAGGGAGAATTATTATAAGGTAGAATACCACAGAATATAAAAGCCTGAAATTAGAAGTCACCATGTGTCCTCCAAATCATAGAGCATACACCTGCCTAGTAAAACCCCAAGAAATGATTACTAGTAAAATAAGTATGATACTAATTATACAAAAGATGATTTAACATTGCCACAAGTAGGATAAGAGTAAAAGAGTTTACAATCCAAAGAAATAATTGACAACTCCAATGAAAATTAAATGCTTGAAAAATGGAAAAACTTCTAAGGCAGATAAAATGAAACCATACATGCTGACGTGGACAATAAGAACTATTATCTAGGAAGAATTCTGATACTGTGAAGTTTTTAAAAAAATTTAAAATTTAAATTGATTTTATTGAGCTATACATTTTTCTCTGCTCCCCTCCCTTTTTGTTCCCTCCTCTTCTACCTTCTCCCATGGTCCCCATGCTCCCAATTTACTCAGGAGATCTTATATTTTTTACTTCCCATGTAGATTAGATCCATGTATGTCTCTCTTAGGGTCCTCATTATTGTCTAGGTTCTCTGGGATTGTGAATTATAGGCTGGTTTACTTTGCTTTATGTCTAAAATCCACTTATGAGTGAGTACATATGATATTTCTTTCTAGGCCTGGGTTACTTCACTCAGTATGATGTTTTCTAGCTTCATCCATTTGCCTGCAAATTTCAAGATATCATTATTAATTTTTTTGCTGTGTAGTACTCCATTGTGTAAATGTACCACATTTTCTTTATCCATTCTTCAGTCGAGGGGCATTTAGGTTGTTTTCAGGTTCTGGCTATGGTAAACAATGCTGCTATGAACATAGTTGAGCACATGTCCTTGTGGTATGATTGAGCATCCTTTGGGTATATACCCAAAAGTGATATTGCTGGGTCTTGAGGAAGGTTGTTTCCTAATTTTCTGAAAAATCGCCATATTGACATCCAAAGGGGCTGTACCAGTTTGCACTCCCACCAGCAATACTGGAGTGAAGTTTAATAAGAATGAAGAGGCTGGTCAAAAAGTAGAGCAAAGCATTTCAGACAGGAAGGAGATAAGAAGTGTAAGACATAATTCAGTTAAGAAAATGTCTAGAAGCTGGGTGGTGGTGGCGTATGCCTTTAATCCCAGCACTCAGGAGGCAGAGGCAGGCGGATCTCTGTGAGTTTGAGGCCAGCCTGGTCTACAAGAGATAGTTCCAAGACAGGCTCCAAAGCTATAGAGTAAACTCTGCCTTGAAAAAAAATAAAAAAGAAAATGTCTAGAAATATTCCTATACCTTTCCCCAGGTAGATAATAGTGTGCAGTGTGGTTTTAGTGATTCCATGTGCCAACTGTCTTAGGGATTTTAATTTCTGTCAAGAGACACCATGACCCCAGCCACTCTTCTAAAGAAAACAAATGTTTTAATTGAGGTGGTTCACTTATAGTTTCAGAGGTTCAGTCCATTATCTTCAGGGCATGGAACATGGCAGTGTATAAGCAGATAGGGTGCAGGAGGAATAGCTGAGTTTGCTACAGCTTGCAGGCAGCAAGAAGTTGACTGATTGTCACAGTGAAAGAAACTTGAGCAAATGAGACCTAAAAGCCTCCCCACACAGTGACACACTTCCTCCGACAAGGTCACACCTCCTAACTGTACCACTCCCCCTTTGTGGGTTATTTTCTTTCAAAGCATTACACCAACCCATTCTGTTTCCCAAGTCAGGCTAGTTTGTGTCTACTGGAATCTCTTGTGCATGTATCTTCCACATGTGCAGTTAACTGTAACATGGTGCCTCTGCATATGTGTCTATTTGGAGTATGACTCTCTAAGTAATTGTATTCATTTCTCAAGCCAGTAGATACCTAGTTGAATATTAAGGTGAATAACCCTTTAATTGTTAAGTTAAAAACCCAACTTTTCTTCATTTGCTTTTTCAGCATTTCTATCACCAGTTAAGCTGATGATGATGGTTGTGCTACTGTTTTAACATCTGATTTTAACTACACTATGTATCTCTCAGGAGTCACAACAGAACAACTGAGAGGAAAGAAAGAACAAACAGGATGGTTTGGCAGTGACAAGAAGCAGCGGAAGGTACTCAGGAGTTTATGTTTTCCTTTAAGATTCTTCTTATTGATGAATGTTTAACATGGACTGAGTCATTTACAAGTCACACTGTCCTAGAGAATATTGAGATCATGTCTAATATCTAATTTTAGAACCTTTTGTCAATGCTGCCATGCATAACATTTTCAGAACATATAGCAGCTAACTCCTCCTCAGCCTCCAAGAATAATTAGGATTTTTTCCACAACCTTTTCTTATTGCCAGAGTTCCATTCCTAGAACATCTTACTTTCAGAGATAGACAAGATTTGAACTGGTGACCAAGAAGTTTAAAGTATAAACATTGAAGGAATGATCCTTTCTGAACCCAGTTAATGCTATGATGATCATTCCCAATGACTGAAAATTCCTTTGATTTCCTACTGACCAACAGCATAGTGGCAAAGCAGAGGGTAAGGGTTTATTTTTCTTTGGACTCTTGCTGCCTTTGCTGTCTCAGGAGTGTGGGTGAACAGGTATGTACATTGGACTCCACTAGCAATAAACAGAATGCTATACTCTAGAATGGGCCCTCTTGTGTTATGTTCCATGTAATTACTTTTAATGTTATCATTAATTCAATGATGGACATCAGCAAATGCAGTGCAGTATTACACATTGACTTTGCTTGCTGTTAGAATAAATCGAGATGACATTCAGATGTAAGGATGAGATAAGGGATCATGGAAAAGCTGGTGCACACTTATGACCATAGTGCTTATGAAGCTGAAACAAGAGGATCGTCTCAAAGATTAAAATTAAATTGGTGTGAAGAATGGAGATAGAGCTATAGCCAGCATGCCACCCTGTCAAATACCCCTGGTACTTAGAAAAGTATAAATGTGTTATATACAACAAACATATATAAGAAAAAAGTATAGTCCTAACACAGAAGATCAGATTGGAGGGCATCAGCAATGCCACAGTAATGGAATGATTCTTAGGTACCTTGCCCATGACCACAAGCAGAGGGATAGGGGCCAGGGGGCAGCACAGTTTGGTTATGACTGCGTGGAGGCAAATAATGTGTTGTATACTCTATACCTCTTTGCTTTGGCATAACACTGGACACACTCCCAATGCTTTCTTCTGTAGTTATTTAGAGGTGGTTTGGGCCATCTCAATATTGTGTTGTCACTACAAAAGCCAGTTATCTAAATGGTCTCCCATGTCATGTTTAAACAACTTTGCTAGGCATTAACATGTTCATATGATTTGGCTACATTTGCTCAAAATGCCTACATTACGCAATTAGTTTTTAAAGTTCTTACGTATCATTTCTTTTTAATTCTTTATATACTTTTAATAGTTCTCTCTTAATAGGAAATTCTGACATGGAATAGTTAGTATTTTTGAGCTCTTATTTAACTGTAAGGCAAAGAATTTCAAACTTGACCTAGTCTCTCTGAGAAGCCAGGTTTTTCTTAATTAAAAATTTATTCAATGTGCTTAGTACTTTAATTCCAAGAGGATCAAGTATAAGAGTGTTCCGTTTATTCTTGACAGCTTACATATAAAAACTCACTTCCTTTGACAGAAAATGTTTGTCTATGTAAATGTCAATGTCCCATCCTGTCACAGCAATAGAGGAAGATTTGTTTAAAAACCAGATGGTCATGTGATGACTTCATGTGCTAGTCAAGTATTCTGAAGCTCACTTCTTATTTAAACACACACAGTTCAGTCTCTTCTGTCTATGAAAATATCTCCTCTGGATGTGTATGACCAGTTACCATATGAAGGAAATGCAGATGCAATGTAGAGAGCATATGTTAGGATCTCATTACATATGTTTTTCTACAATGCATCCTTTATTTACATCTAGTTGCTTTTGATATGAAGTCTAGACGTATCTTGGGAAGGCTTTAGGAAACCTCTATGCAGTTCCTTACCAATGTTCATTTTATCAGCCCATCTTTGAGCAACTTCAATCGAAGTGGCGTGCTCAAATGTCTATGGATTCTGAAGGAAGTAGAGAAAACACAGGAGCCGCTGAAGAGAAAGGTGAGGATTATGTTAATAAAAAATCATTTGAAGCAATACCTATTAAATCAGGAAGATGGAGACCTTCTTTGCTCATACTTGGAGACTCCAAATATGCTAACTTGGAGGAAATAGTATAATAGTACATGACACTGATCTTTATTTCCTAAGTTCCTAAAGGAGGTTACATTGCGAGTGTTGGTGAGGGAGCTAAAGTGGGATTAAAATCATCAGAGTTTTTGTTAAAAATGATAAACTTGAGGAAATGGAAGAGTGTTTAGGAAGAGAGAATAAAGATTGAAACAGAAGTGATTAACAAGCAGTAAATAAAGGGAAATGAGGTTGCAGTATATAATTGAAAGCATCTTTACAAAATGAAAGTCAGTTTTATTATAAATATAGGAAAAATTTAAGACAGAAGCATTAATGAGTCTAATCTAAGAGACTAAGAATAGAATCAAGTAACCAGGCTTCCTACACTCCTTACTACTGGTGAGAATTAGGGTGAAAATACCAGGTCTTATGGAGCTAGGTTTTGTTCACAATAGATAAAAATAAGCAGCCATGACTAGTTGTACATGCAGACATTGTATGGCTCCTTCCACTCAATACTTCTTTGCCTCTGTTACCCTGCCTTCCACATTCCTCCTTTGCTTCCTTTCTTTCTTCCTTCCTAAACTTAGAGTTTCGGAAGGCTCTATGTATGACCATCACTGACATGTTTGTTTATATGTAATGAATTCCAGAGCATGAACCTAGTAAAAACTCAAGAAAAAATTTTTGGTGTATTCTATACTTTGTATGCTTAATTTTCTATTCTCTTATCCTAAGATCTTTTTCTCTGTATTTAGACAACTTGTGGTTTTCAGAGATAGTCTCCTGTTCATTACTAAGGGGAAGCTTCTTTGGTGAGGGGTGAGAGCTGCATTTATCTCTGTGTATAAGTATTTAAAATTCAGCTGGAAATTATGCTGGGAAAGTAAAGTGGTGGCAGGGTGTTCTTCTCTAAGATCCATGACTTCCTAGTCTCCGGTAGTTGGCTAGGTTTCTAGTCTGAAGCATGATTTCCCTTCTGTTGAGCCTGCTACATCTGTCTGATATTTCCAGTCCCATTTCCCTCTGAGATAAAATGTTCTTTCCCTCCCTTAGTACATTGTTTCACATGCATCTGCTTTTGTTTCTGCCCAACCCAACAATATATTTATTAAAGATCTCTGTGTTAAATTTCTCTCTCATAACGAGGCACTGAGATGCAGCAGAGCCTGCTAGAGAGGTGCCCCACTGGTAGCCGCTTGTACAGAACTTGGTGATTTATCCTTTGATTCTCTGTTGGGATCTGTGAATCTCAAGTTGTTAGCTCCATTTGTTAGTATGTCAGTGTTGGGAGTATGTGGGTGGGAGAATTTTATGTTCTTATAAGCCAGTAAATGCATCATGTAAAAAGTACCAAAACAAAATATTTAAATTACAGAAAAGAATCACCTTAGATGTTTGATGCTTTCTCCTTAGTCTAGTATAAAATGAGTGTAGTGATTCTCAGAGGGCTGAGTGGGACCATTAAGTTTTATTGGTGTCACCATTTTGGCTTGTGCCATGTGGTAACATCAACCAAAATTGTGGTGAAGTCACATGGCATTTGTCTTGTTTATAATATCATTAGCAAGGTGGCATCTACTTTACTTTCTCTCTCGAGCCTAAATTCCCCCTCCTACTTACTCCTCTGTCTGGAAGTTCTGCCTATGCCTCATCCATTGCTATTGACCATTCAGCTTTTTACTAGACTAATCTGGTGACTTAGGCAGGCAAGGCAAATAAACATCTTACATAATTAAACAAATGCAACACATCTTTACATAGTTAGGCAAATATTCTGCAACATAAACAAATGCAGCACATCTTTACATAGTTAAACAAATGCAGCATGTCTTTGCATAGTTAAGCAAATATTCTGCAAGAGGGATGGACAACTAATACTAAAGGACTTTTTAAAAAGTCAAATGGAAACCTTTTGCTGTACACACACACACACACACACACACACATGTGCACACACTCACACACACATGGGTGGGACCTGGGGATGAGAGAGAGAGAGAGAGAGAGAGAGAGAGAGAGAGAGAGGAATTTAAGTGGATTTATTCAATGACAGGGAGCCAGTGCCCCTACTAGACATACAGGCTAATAAATAAAACCCAATTGTTGGCAACTGGGAGACAAAGACCCTCAAACATTCGAGGCTACTGCCATTACTTGATAGTAAGACCCCATACCTGATAATGCCACACAAACAATCAAAGGACACAGAGAAATCTAGTTGATACTTTATAGAAGTATCATTGCTACAGGGTAGCTTTTATAGGGATGGGAAATGCTATATGTGCTATGACAGAAGAAAGGTAACCACCTATGTTACCCAGCTGTGAACCCCATGAGCTTCAATGACTGGCCTGACAATATGCGCCTACTGATGTAATAAGAGTAGAAATATTAAAGGAGTAAACAACCACTTTATGACAGGATTTAAGGCTAATGGAGCCTGTACCTGCCACCATTATTGTCCCAAGAACCTTTGGCTTGACAAGTCACAGGCCGTTGGTGAGAATGTACTATTGTTACTTGCTAAAAGGACATTGTATGAAAGCAACAGCTAAGGACTTATTGCAAGACACATAAATTAGTGCATTACTGAATCTCCCTCAAACGTGCTGCTTGCAGTAGGTGGTGATTAACATAGAGCCCCACAACTGGTCAACAGCCAGCCAGCCAGACTGTGTCTTGCTTAGACCTAAATGGTACAACTATATCATATCATTTCCTCTCAAGTCTCAGGAATCTTAAGAAAGAGTGAATGGAAAGATTGCAAGAGCCAGGAGGCAGTGGATAGCTACAAGAAAGCAAAGGTGTTTTTTTTTTTTTTAAGACACAACAGGGTAGGTATACATGTGGACTCATAGTGGTTGTGACATCATGCACAAGACCTGCATACATTCAAGCCACATGAGAAACCCAGCATGGAGAAAGAAAGTTGATAAAGTGTCCCACCACTGGCTGAGGAGTTATTTGAAATAAAAGATACAGTGAGGAGGAGAGCAAGTATTCTTTACAGGTATTATCCTGTCAACCATGGGTCAAGGTCAACAGTGCCCCGTATACTCAGGATTACTTACGCAGCATGAACGTCCACGGCTTACGAACTGATGACAGGCTTAAAAAATTACAACTTCTCAGACTTCTAAAAGAAGCTATATTGAGAGGGTCAGTGAGGCAGCTGAAGTATGAGTAACGTTTGAAGCGTGGTTACCTAAGATTTTGTTTAACCTGGGAAATTTTAGGACACAGAGGAGTATTTACAGAAGAGGGAACAGAGGTTGAAGTGAGAGAGATTTCAGGGAATCCCAGGAAGAAAACATGCGGGTGTTTGTAGTGGGCAGCATGGACATAAGCTCTTTATCCATGGACAGCAGTGGTGCTATAGATATAGGGAGAGCACCAACATGTCTAAGAGGAGAAGAGCAAAACACCAACTCGGTCCATCCTCATTGCTGGGAAGACACTGGGATTGAAGCACCAGGCTTTTCCGAACCAGGTTTTCTTCCCAGTAGGTACACATATGCAACTGTGGCCAGTTGTACATATCCTTGAGTTAATGGCATGGACTGCTTGGCTCTGTTCATTCATTGCTTCTCTACCTCTCTGGTTGGTCCTACCCTCCACATTTTTCTTTCACTTTCCTCATCTCTACCTTCCCAAATTCCCTCTTCAGGAGACACCTCAGATAATACCTGTGTATGAGCATTACTGACATGTTCCTTTATATCTAACACATTCCAGAGAATGAATCTAGTCACAGCTCAAGAAATAATTTTTGAGCAATATGCATTACACACACACACTGCTTATACAAAAGATGATTCAAAAATTGTCTTCCCTTAGGCCAGAAATAATAGTTGGATCTCTCTCTCTTTCTCTCAACAGTCAATAATTGCCTGTACTTCTTCATCTAGGGACAAGGCATTTGAAATTCACCCCCATACACCTCAGGTCTTGTTTTGGCAACCTTATTGTTTAGATTTTATCAGTGTAGCTTCCTTGTCCTATGCAGAAGATACAATCCCACAGTAGACTTTCTGGTCCTCTGGCTCTTAAAAATCTTCCTGGCTTCTTCTTCTGTCATATTCCTTGAGCCTTGTAGGTGGGTTGTGTTGTAGATATGAGCTTCCCAAAGTCTCTCTGCATTTCACTCAGTTGCAGTCTTCTGTTATGGTCTGTTTATTGTATAGAAAAGCTTCTTGGATGAGGGTGAGAGCTACACACTCCTCTGTGAGGGGTCAGTGTAAGTGTTTATAATGAGGTTAGAAATTATATTGGTTTAGGTGTCAGTAGTAGGTTGACCTCCAGGTTCCTTGACCCCACTACCCTCAGGTAGTTGACTCAGTTTAAAGTATCAGGCAAGATTTCTCTCCTGTTGAGAGGCCCTTGTGTCTAATTAGACAGCTCTTGTTTATTGCCAAGGGATTAGTTTTCTAACTGCTTATCCAATATCAAATGGAATTATATTCACACAAGTAACACAAAGCAGACTCAGCAGGTTGTATTTGTAAATTTACACACACATACACACACATTTGTAACAATAATAAAGAAAAGGGGGCCAGGAAGTTAAGATGAAGATAGTGAGGGGGGCTGGGGTGGGCCCAAAGAGAGGGTAAAGAGGGGGAAAATAATGCAAATATAGTAAATGAATATACAATAAAAAATAATTTAATAAAAAGGAAAAGAGAGTTAGATATCTGAAGAAATAATCAATATACCAAAGATAAGATAAAGTAAATATTTAAAAAGAATAATTCCTCTTTGGTAGCTAAGGGGAAAACATACGTGTTGAACTAAAGAATGTAAACTGGACGGTGGTGGTACACGCCTTTAATCCCAGCACTCGGGAGGCAGAGGCAGGCAGGTCTCTGTGAGTTCAAGGTCAGCCTGGTCTACAATAGCTAGTTCCAGGACAGCTAGAGCTATTACACAGAGAAACCCTGTCTCAAAAAAAAAAAAATAAAGAAAAGAATAAACAGAGCCATTTGTGTTCTGCCTTGGGTTAAGATAGACTCAAGGAAGCTGTTACAATCTGTGCTAAGAAGGGAGCCATTTGCCAGAGTAGCAGAGTAAAGCATTTAGCATATGTTGCAAGTGTTAATTTAATGAAGTATAAGAGGTTGTAATTGAAAAAACTGCCTGATTGATTTTTAAAATTTAAAATAGTGTGTAGAGTGGGTGTATGGGATTCTGTGTACCTATTAGTTCTGTTTCCAAAGTTGTGTTAGTTTCTGTCTACTGAAACCACTTATGCATGCATCCTACATGTGTGCTTATCTTCAATATCATGCCTCCTCCTATGTGTCTATTTGTTGTATAAATTTCTAGATAATTACATTTCCCAAGCTGGTGAATATTTAAGTGAATAATTGTTAATTTAAAAATTCAATTCTTTCCCTAAATTAATCATTGTTTTATGCAGAAAGTGTATCCTTAAGTATACAGTAGATATGGGCATTCTGATGTCAAGTTATGCTCAGATTGTCAGAAAAATAAATGGTCCTCTCACCGTACCTCCAGCTCCTTCTATAACTTGTGATTGTCTCAAGTGTGTCTCAACAATTAAAATACAAAAGAAAATGAAAAAAAAATCCAATTTTTTGTTACTTCTTTTTTCAACCTTTTAAAAAATCACCAGTTAAGTAGATGACCTTGGTTTTATTTCACTGTTTCAATGTCTGACTACACATATGTATTTTTTTAGGAGCCACAACAGTACAACTGAGGCCCGAGGAGGAACAGACAAAACGGAATGGCTGTGATAAGAAGCAGCGGAAGGTATTCAGGACTTGACATTTTTCTTTAAGGTTGTTTCCACCAGTGAACGTTTAACACAGTCTGAAGCAGTTATATTCACACTGTCCTAGAAAACAGTGGGATTATATCTAATAAATAATACCTACTTTTAAAGCCTTTTGTCAACTGGGCCATGCATGATATTTTCAGAATCTGCAGTAACTAACTCTTCCTCAGTCTGACCCTTGGATTTCTTCCATGACCTTTTCTTATTGATATTATAGGAGTTCCATTCCTATAATATCTTCTCTACAGAGATAGACCAGCTTTGAACTGGTGACTAAGCAGTTTAAAATATGAACAGTAGAGGAGTGATGCGTCCTGAAACTGATTAATGCTATGATGATCATTCCCAATGACTGAAAATTCTAACAGGAGGATATATGAATATGGGGATCTATGTCGGCACATATTTCTTAAAATATCTGTTGGCTTCAAAGAGACTGAACTTTGGCTGGACCTGCAGACAAGTTAATAATATGCCCTGTGACCATTTATGACCATGTACTTAGCCTAGTACCCTACTATGTGCTCAGCTTGTTTAAGCTTAATCCGTCTTTAAGAGAACAATTTAACCAACCATGCTGTGCTTTGGATTTCCCATGCAAACAGTTTTATAACCAGAGCTAAATGTACACCATCAGCTTTAAGCTATTGTACTGTTCCATTCCCCTGGACAGAATAACGTATGTGTGCGTGTGTGTGTGTGTGTGTGTGTGTTGTGATAATCATTTGCTGAGAGCAACACATATCCAATAAAAAAAAAGCCACGTGTTGATATAGTTGATAAGAGCTGTTTACAGTTTTGAGTGTGTTCAAGGTCAACAAGGTGATTACTCCCCTTTAAAGCTCTGTTAAACATTTCTGTAAGAATGCCCTTGTTCCTTTCCCGAGGAAAGTTCTGTTATGACAAATACAGAGGGAAGATCCTTGTTACGGACAGAAACACAGAGACACAGACACAGACCAGACTCCCAGAACAGAGAGACAACGGGCAGACCAGTAACAAACTACACACAGACAGAAGACACAGGGAATGAAGTGGAGAATTCCAGTTTGATCAAATTAACCAGAAGGGAAATTGCCATCAATCATTTGTGTTCTTATGGCAGATGGACACAAATTGGCCCTCAGTGCGGGGCACATTTCAGGAGCTTAATTTATAAAAGTTTTTATGATTCATCCCTTATTAATGCTTTGTATAATTTTCATTATTCTGTCTTAAGATTTAAAACTTGCATGGGGTATGTAATTTTCTCATGCTCTTATTTAACTGGTAAACTAAGGAAGTTTTCCATATGACTTGGTCTCTCTATGATCTTTTCTTATAAAAGTTTTAGCTAGTATCTTTTGAGCTTTAATTCTATAACAATGATCAGGGCAATCCCAAGAGCACATGGTAGAAAGGTTTTTTTCTTGTGCATTTCTTGCTTTGAGACAAAAAGCATTTCTGTCCATTCAAATTACCTTAGTGTCTCATCCTGTAATAACAAGAGGAGAATAAGTTTTACTTCCATATACATTTTCAAAATTCTGATGGTTTGTGATTATTGCAAATACTAGTGAGGCATTCTGAAACTGACTTCTTGTTCAAGGATGTACAGTGTAGACTTTTCTATAATAGCTCCTCTGGACTTCTATGGTCAATTATCAAGTGAAAGAAAATATAGATGGATGTGTTTAGAGAGCATATAAATATTTATTTTCATTTTTTCACTTTCTGTACATGCAACATATATATATACATATATATATATATATATATATATACATATTTGATTTTGAGAAAGGAAATGGTGTTGTTTTCTTGGAGAGTTCTTAGGAAATCCAAGCAGCTCCTTACCCATGCTCATTTTACCAGCCCATCTTTGAGCGATTTCAACCAAAGTGGAGTGCTCGAGTGTCTGTGGGTCCTGAAAAAAGCGGGGAAAACACTGGAGCCACTGGAGAGAAAGGTAAAAACCCCATTAATAGAAGGTCATTGCAGGGAATGCCTCGAAATAAAACAGGAAGTTGGAGACAGTATCTTTACCAAAGAAAGTTGCCCAAGAAATACTTAAGAATCAGAAAGTTCTAAGTGACTGCAGTGTGTATGTGTCCTGGAGCTCCTGAAAGAATTTGCATCCAGAGGTCAGTGGAGAAGTAGTTGTGGGATAAAGCCACCAGTCATGTACACAATGACAGATATACTTGCAGACAAAACACCCATACATATCATCATCATCATCATCATCATCATCATAGTTAAGAAAGTGGTCTAAACATTGTCACTTTTAGGCAAGAAGCAAAAAGTTAGATATCTAAAGAAATAGCAGTTCAAATGGGAAGGAGACTTCTGAAAAAGATGAAACTCTAAGGTAGTTCAGAGAAAAGCACATGTTGACCTGGAGAGTGAGAGCCCAGGACGATTTCCTGTCCTTTGCTAAGTTTTATGAGAAGGAAAAGGTGTGTCAAAGTAGTAGAGACATACATTTGCAATATGAGAAAGGTGTTGGCTTAATGAGGTATAACAAATTGCAAGTAAGGAAGTAGATTTTTGACATATTTCTCTCCCCAGGTAGAAATAGTGTGTAATGTATGATTTATATGGTTTATATGATTGCATGTAATTATCAATTTCACTTCTATGTGTGTCCATTTCCATTTACTGGGACTATTTGTGTGAGCATCTTTGACATATGTGCATAACTGTAACCTGGTGCTTCCTACTGTCTGTCCATTTCATATTTGAAATTCTTGATAGTTGTACACATCCCCCTAAGCAAGAAAATAAATATCCAGCTGAACAGTAAATTTAATTGAAATGTTTAATTGCTAAATTAAAGCACATTTTTTGGCTCAATGTTAGAGGTTTTTAAATGACTAGTTATATAGATCATTTTTTTCTAAATGTTCACATTGTTAATTTTAACTACTTGAATGAATTTGTTAGCAGAATCCTCTAAACTATTTACATCAGAAGAACAAACAGGATGCCACGACAGTGAGAAGAAGCCACAGCTGGTATGTGAATATAAAAAATTCTTTTATATTGTTTTCTTTGATAAAAAAGTGGCCACAATCCAAGTCCAGTTATATTGTAGACAGATGTAAAAAAATCACTAAATGATAATTTAATATGTAATTTAGCATCTTGAAAGCTATTTCCCAGTAAGCCATCTTTTAATGACTAATGCCCATCCCTTACTCTTAGCAGCTTTCCACAATGTTTCATTCCTGCTTTTTGTCCACTCCCATAACCTCATTTCTTATTTACAAGGTAGATTAAATTTGATTAACCACTAAAATGTCTAACTTATTAACAAGTATGTATATTTATCATCCCTGGACACGATTATTATGAAATCTGTAGTTCCCATTCCATCAAAAATCTGAGATTTCCTATTACCAGACATTGTTGTTCCCAAACAAACTTTTACTTCATTCTTTCAGCGTTGTTGTCTTTAATACACCATGCGAGACAATAGGGTCATACATAGATCACCCTCAGTGGGATTAGAATGAAGTTTTCCTGAGTCTAGTCTTCGCTGATTTTTTTCCAAATAATAACGTGCTATTGGAACACAGCAACTGCTGCTTGATTCCTTCATGTGAAGGTTTGGTTGCTATGACTTTGATACATTTTCATTTATTGAATAGAGGAGATTAGGATATTATGCGATAGAATTCAAGAGCAAAAAAAAATAGGTGTCAAATTCTGTGATTGATTCACATAAAAATCAGAGATGATTCATCACAGAAAAGTTTGCTGAGATTTCTCTTTAGCATGGGGATGAGAGTGAGATTTGAAATCTATATTCAGTGAAGGTCATTTGCATGTGAATCTCTTGTGTATCTGTGTATTTGAAAATGGGTTCTGGGGATTTGAACTCTGCTCCTCATGCTTGCATGGTATGTGCTTTTGCTCACTTAGACTTCTTTGTTACCAGAAGAGCTTTTTTAACATGACTGTTTTGTTACCAAATGACAAAGGAAGAGTTCATGGAGAATTATAGGAGAGGGACATGTGGACAAAGAGAATTCTGGATCACATCTGTTCATTTGTATCTTAGTATCTTGTGTTTTTCTGTATACTCATCATTTTTATTCTTGTAAAACATGGGACAACAAAATGTACCTAATAAGTGACTGTCAGGTTCAGTGATTTAAAAAAATCTTTGGATACATCCTTTTTAAATTAGAAAATAAATTATTATTACCTTTGTGCACATGGTATGTGTTGGCATATGTAGGGAGGTCATAAAGCAATTATGTAGAATTCATTCTTTCCTTCCACTTTTGAGTTCCAGAGACTGACCTCAGATGACCAGGTTGTGTGGCATGTGCCTTTATTCACTTGGGCTTCATATTTTCTTTTCATTTGTTTTTAGTTTTAAAAATTAAATTATAGCGTCATTTCCTCTACTCACCTTACCCCCTTCATTCCCTAAAATAACAGCTTAACTGCTCCCTTTCAAACTCACGGCTTCTATTACACACAGACACACACACACACCGCTGTTTTGTTACCAACTAAACAAGAAGTAAACACACAAGAAAGGAACCAGTAGTTCTACCCAGACATGTGCCTATGATCCACAACAATGACCAACATAGCAAGATATCCCTAAGGGTGTAATGGTGGCATACCTTGGCTGCAACCAACAGCTGTCTAACTGGATTCAAGGCCTGCTATCTAATTGGATTTAAAGCCTATTCACCAGGAGGGAAATCATACTTGGTACTGGAAATCTGGGTGACTTCCTAGGGCTACTGATGTTCTGGGCCTTGGGGGAGACCTTTCTATTACCGCTTTACTAATCTGGCATTTCTAATAAATCACCCAAAATATTTCAGACTTTAATCCGTAAAGGAGAACTCATACTTAGCATTGCATAGTAGAATCTCGTTTCATTCCACATTTCTTCTTTCAACACAAAAAGTGTTTCTGTGCTTAGAATTCTAAATATGCAATTCTGGCTTATAACAATTGGAGTACGAGAATGTACTGAAATACATATTTTGAAAATGCTCTGAGTTTTTTGAGGACAGTAGATAAGAATTATAAAATTAATTTGTTATGTAAGTATGCATATTGATTCTGTTCTGTTTATAAACATGTTGCCTCCTGTCTTCAGTGCTCATTTAAAATATTATAGCTTTTTACTTATTCTTTGTGGTTTTCATAAATACATACAGTGTATTTTGATCACCCCGCATCTCCCTCTGGCTCCTCCGTATCATGTAACTCTCTCAACTTCATGTGCTATTGTTGATGTTGTTGTCATTTAGTAAAGCTGTGAGTTCAGTTATTGATGCCCATATACATATGGGTATGGGATCATTTGACTGTC
>PVIU01027999.1:0-19620 GCA_004026605.1 Ondatra zibethicus | reverse complement strand
CTATCTCTTCTGCATGTATTAACTTTTTGAGAACCGAGTCTTTTTGAATGCACTCCTTCCTAGGCCAGGAGGGATGGGGGTGGGCCTTGGACTTCCAACAGGGCAGGGCACCATGCCCTCTTTCAAGGAAGAAGGGGGAGGGAGGAGGGGTGGGAGGGTAGTGGGAGGGGACCGGGAGAAGGGGAAGAAAGGAAAAAAATTATTTCTTTAATTATGTTCTTGAATGAAAAAAATAAAACAAAACAATGTATGGAAAATAAATAAATAAATAAATAAACAGATATTCTTTTATTGCACAGGATTGTTTTCTCTATCCTGGGTTTTTTGTCTTTCCATGTGAAATTGAATATTGTTCTTTCAAGGTTTGTGAAGAATTGTGCCGTGATTTTGATGGGGATTGCATTTAATCTATGGATTGCTTTTGATAAGATAGCTATTTTTAATATATTAATCCTACCGATTCATGAGCAAGGGAGATTTTCCCATTTTCTGAAATCTTCTTCAATGTTTTTCAAAGACTTGAAGTTCTTGTCATACAGGTCTTTCACTGGTTTTGTTGGAGTTATTCCAGATATTTTATATTACTCATGGCTATTGTGAATGGTATTGTTTCCCTAATTTCTTTCTTAGCCCATTTACTATATGAATATAGGAGGACCATTTATATTTTTTTTAGGTAATCTTGTATCCAACCACTTCAAGAAGGTGCTTATCAGCTATAGGAGTGCCCTGGTAGAATTTTTGTCATCACGTATGTATACTATCATATCATCTGCAAATAGTGAAAGTTTGACTTCTTCCTTTCTAAGTTGTATTCCCTTGTTCTCCTTCAGTTGTATTAATGCTCTAGCTTGAATAGATATGGAGAGAGTGGCCTTGTCTTTTGCCTGATTTTAGTGGAATTGATTTGTGTTTCCTTTTAATTTGATGTTGGCTATACGCATACTATAAACTGCCTTTATTATGCTTATTATGTTCCTAATATCCCTAATCTCTCTAATATTTTTATCATTAAAGGGTATTGAATTTTGTCAAAGGCTTTTCCAGCATCTACTAACATAATCCTGCTTTTTCTTTCAGTATTTTTATATAATGGATTACATTAACTGGTTTTGTGTGCTGAATCATCCATGCATCTTTTTTCTTAACATTTTTATTTTAATTAAGCTACAGTGAAGAAAACAAAGATGGTGGCAGTCACTGGCACCTGCTGCAGAGCTCCTAGGAGTCTGAGAGGCCCATGGAGTCTTTGAAGAGTGACATGGCAGAAAGGGGGTCTATAGAGTCCTTAATAGCAGAACAATTTAAACAGTCGGGTCTCATGTGAAGATGCTTTCAAAAAGTGAATTCGCAAAACTGGAAAGAAAGATGGCAGAACACAGGGAAGAATGATGAATCTTCACTGCTACATCTCAACCTGCAGAGTGCAAGCACAAAGTTCATGCCTGGTGAACTGTGGGGCTCCCAGAACAGATGGCACAGAGATGTGTGACAGCCAGGAGCTCCCACAGATAACAGGTCCTAGACCCACCAGGCCACTCCCAGCATGGAGCTATCTCAGCTATGGCCTGTGCTGCTTTCCCTGCTGGGAGATGAAAAGACCCAAACAGCAGTGATGCCCACAGCCCATCAGCACAACAATTGTGCCCTGGACTCTGGCACCGAGGACACGGTGGTGTACAGTGGCCTGGGGCTCCCAAAGAATCATGCCATTACTGAATAGGTTCAGCCCTAGGCCCACCAACTTGCCCTCCTCCAACATGGAGTCTCCAAGATTGTGCTGCTTACCTGTTAGGCAGTGGTGTTTCCTGACATCTACAAGCAAATAGGTAGAGCCCAGCAAGCCTCAGGGTGGCAGACATATAATCAGACTTTCTTTGGACTGCCAGCTCCTGAGTAATATCATGGAGACATTTTATTCATTATGAAATCTTGGCTTTAGCTTTAGTTGTTCCCCACTAGCTCTAAAAACTTAAATTAACATGTTGATATTAATCTTCCTTCTGCCACACAGGTTGTTACCTCTCCTCAGTACCAATAATCCAACTTCTTCCCATCTAGCTGGATAATCTTCCACCTCAGATTCTTTCCCAGAGTTCCTATCTCTCCCTCTAAGGCTGGCCTATCCTCTTCCTGTCTAGCTATTGATCATCCAGTTCTTTATTGAACCAATCAGAAGGTGCCTCAGGCAGGTGAGGTAAAGCAGAAACCATCTTCACACAGTTTACAAAAAAGTTATCCCAAGAGGATGAGATCACCCTAACTCTAGACAACAACAGGAGACAATTCTCAGCAATGGTCCAGTATTTATGGTGCTTCAGATACCAGAAACCTTGAACCAGACCAATGACTAGTTGTAATGAGAATTTTCATGTAAAACTATTTAGGCATAAAAACATACTATGTGATACACTGCAGTTCCCAATACCACTTTGATGAACAAATATGCTATGGAGAGGTAGGAAACATGGAGGGATTAAGTGGTGTAGGCAAGGAGGAAAGACGTACAACTAAAGAAGCAACTGCAGTGACAGGTGTGAGAGAAGGCTGCAGTGGATGGGGTAGGCACAGACATATTCTTGCTAGAAGGGCTGACATGGTGGTGTGTAGCAACCTGGAGCTTGTGCAGACTCAACCCCTGAACATGATGCCCAGATGCATAATTCCCCCTGGTTCTGAGCAACAACGAGGTGTCTGAGACAAAGAATGATTCATTTTCTGGATTGAACCTCCTCCAAAGAACTCTCTGCTCTACGTTGCCTCTGGAGTCATCTTAGTATCTGTGACTGACTGCCTCAGGTCATATAAAAGCCATGTCCTGGTCTGTTATCCAGGCTGCCACCAAGGGCCATGTCTTGGTCCAGTCTCGCAGTCAGGGGTTGATATCTGTGCCATGTGTTACCACTGAAGGCCATGCAGGTATCTATAGTCTGTTCTGCCACCTGAAGCCATTTGATAGCCACTGGCCATCCTGTACCAAGGGCCATGTTGATGTGAGTGGCCTGTTCTTCAATCTGAGACCATGTTGATGTCCATGGCCTGTGTTTTCATGCAGGTCTATGCTGGTGTCCATGGTCTGTGCTGTGGAAGAAGTCCATTTTGATGTCTGTAGTCTATATTGCTACCAGATACCATGCTGAGGTCTGTGGCATGTGCTGACAATGGATGTCTGATGTTCATGCTTCACCAGAAACCACGTTGAAGTCCATGTTCTGTGCTTCTGCTGACTTGAAATGGCAAGGAAGCTACTTTTACAGTGGTCTCAATGATACAGACTGACAGTTGAGAAAGAGGGATATAGAAGGCTTCTCTGACAACCCTTATACCTCTCCCACCCACAAAATAGTAACAGCCTAGGCAGAAAGACATTGTAGAGAATTCTTTAAAAATTGCAGTAATGATGCTAAAGTATAGCTCTCCACAATTGATGGTTTCTTTTGGCACTGCAAGTGGTTGAGGGGCCAGTTTTTTTAAGGGGCTGAACCCTGGAAGTTTGACCATGCTCCAGTGAATATATGGGCAACACAAATTGGACTTGTTTTTCTTATTATTCTTCTTACTCTTCTTCCTCTTCTTCTTCTTCCTCTTCTTCGTCTTCTTCTTCTTCTTCCTCTTCCTCTGCTGCTTTGGAGAGAGGGTCACAAGGAGAGTAGAAAATGGACCTTTGAGGGCTGGAAAGAGAGTATGATTGGGGTTCATGATATGAAATTCACAAATAATCAATGAAAATATTAGAGGAAAAGATAGTTATATCATTTTCCCCATTCCCTTTCCTTCACCAAATATCTCCAGTGTCCTCTTTCTAGACAGTTCTCATGACTGTCCACCCTCGCTCTCTCTCAAAAATCATAGTTTCTTTCACATATGTGTGTATAAGATATAAATACAACTGGCTGAGTCCATTTAGTGTTGCTTGTATATACATGATTTCAGGGTTGACTGCTTTGTAGTATGTGACTAATTAAGCCATTTATCTCTGTAAAAGGTTGCTTCTGACTCTCTGTTCATCATTTAATCACATGTAGTTCTTTGTGTAGAAGTGAGGTCCTTGAGATTTCAGGTTTTGTTTCAGCAGCCATATTAGTATGTTATCATAGGTGCATTTTTCCCTCTCTATTCTAGGAGACAAAATCTCACAGAAGATTTGCCAATCCCTTTCATCCTACAGTCCTTCCACCCCTTACTTCCACAATATTCCTTGGGCCATGAGTACAGAAGTTACAATGTATTTGATGGGGCTGGTCACGCTATGCTGTGGGACAATGGTCTTCTATCCTGTCACTTGTATTATTTTTAATAAAATGCTGATCGGTCAGTAGCCAGGCAGGAAGTATAGGTGGGGTAATGGTGACCAGGAAGGAAGTAGAGGTGTGGCAATGAGATTTATGGCAAGAGGAAGAGTCAGTCTGCAGTCATGACCCAGACACAGAGGACACAAGATGTGACTGCCTCGCTGAAAAGAGTACCAAGCCATGTGGCTAACACAGAAAAGAATTATGGACTAATATAAGTTATAAGAGTTAGCAAGAAGCCTGAGCTAATAGGCCAATCAGTTTATAATTAATGTAGGGCCTCTGTGTGAGATGTGGGACCTGATAGGACAGAAACCTCAGACAACAACCCCATCATTACTTGTTCTCTGCAATTTGACCAGCTAGGATTTTCTGTGATGATCTCCATCTGCTGCAAAGAATAAAGTTTTCCTAATGAGATATGATATCCACAGTTATTTTTGATTATAAGTATAAATATTTAATATGCAAGTAGAACTTAACTGTTTTGTAAAGTGATGGTACTAGATTTCTGAATAAGATTCATGTCTTCATACACCCAGGTAGTCATCTAGATTGCAAGTAAAACATGTTTATCAGTGCTTACATTGAGGGGAACTTAAGTACAATCAGAAAACTGTTGGTAACCACCAAGATATGTGTGCCACTATTGATCTTTTTCAGAGTAACTTACAAACATGGGCATAGACATCATAGCTAGATAGCAATATTGGTATTACTTCCCTCCATTGGAAGCTTGCATAAAAATGTCTAGTATTATGATAGCCAGTTCTCAAGAAGAAAGCTATCAGGTCAGAATAACTCAAATATTTTGAGTCCTGGGAGCTGAAGAATTGGCTCAGTCGTTAAGAACACTGGCTGCTCTTCCAGGGGACCCTGGTTCAATTCCCAGCACCCACAACTGTCTGTGACTCCAGTTCCAGTGGTCCCAACACCTTTACACAGACCAAAATGCAGGTAACACATCAATGCACATAAAATAAAAATAAATAAAATTTGAAAAAATATTTCGAGTTATATTTCTGAGATGCATAGTCCCTTCAGCAATACAGGCTTACCTTCAACCTGTGTGAGGCAACCAAAGGCAATAAAAATAGCATTTAAATTTTAGAAGGGTCTTTTACTTTCCTGACTATCAACTTGAAAAGAGCTATTTCATGGGTTTTTGATTCTTTTAAGATGATCTGTGGCTCTTGTGGGGAATATTTGTAAGCCCAAGCGCTAAAAGTTAATTTAGGATATAAAACAATGCATTATCACATGGAAGTTTACACAAATATAAAGAAATGTTTCTATTAACTTTTAAAATATCCTTAATGTTATTTATTTTTCTTCCTTCTGCCATTTTTTTCTGTTCACCTCCCTCCTCCAATTCTAATTAGAGCCCACCTCCCCATGAATCTTTGTGTTTTGGAGTTCTTTGTTCACTCTAGATATTAATGCTCCACCACACGTATAGCTAGTAAAGGTTCTTTCCCATTCTCTGTGCTTTCTCTCCATTCAGTTGATTTTTTTCCCTTTACATGTGTAGCACTTTGTTTTACAATTTTAGGCCTTGATTCTGGGTTAACCAAATACTATTGACAAAGTCCCCTTCCTTCAACTTTATCTTGTAGGGCATTGCCTTGTTTTCTTCTAACAGTTTCAGTGTATGATTTTCATATTTAGGTTTCATCAATTTGTAGTTTGTTGTTATACAAAGTGATAGATAGGGGTCTAATTCCATTCTTCTACATGTCGATGTATTTTTCTTGTAACAGTTTGTTAAAGATTCTGTCTTTTTTCAAATGTGTGATTTTGTCATAATCGTCAACTATTAGATGACTACAGTGACAAGTACTTATGTTTGGTCTTTATTTTGTTCCATTGCTCTACTGTTGTTTCTGTGCCAGTACGATGTTGTTACTATTACTATGAATCTATAGTATATCTTGAGATCTGTAATGATAATCCCTCCAAACATTGGTTTTGCTTGACCTATCTAGGGTCTTTTGTGGTTCCAAATTAATTTTAGAATAGCATTTCTTTCTATGTGTGTGACAAGTAAGATTGAAATTGTTCCTGGGATTGTATTTAATCTTACATAGCTTTTGATAGAATTATCATTTTCACAATATTAATTCTACAAACCCATGGGCATGGGTTGTCTTTCCATTTCCTAGCATCATTTATAATCTTTTTTATTCAGAGATTTAAAATTTATATGTGATGACTTCTTCATGGTTGATGGTATAGATCAATATTTTTTAAATTATACACTTAAATGTAACTTGTTATTTATTGTATTTTTATAGAGGCTTTTAGATGCAAAATCAAAACAAAAGTATGTGATTTCTATATTTCTTTTTTCTTAAAACATGATGGAAAAGTTATTGGGCAAATGGCTGATAACATAAGAAGCCTTGCTATGCATGTGTGGCAATGCGAGTTCAGTCCCAGAACACTTGAAAAGTGGAAGGAGAATACCAACTCCACAAAATTGTTCTAATTTCCATAACATACCAGAACTTACAAGTACAAACACACATCATAAATTTTTCAAAATAATGAAAAGTTTAACTAATGGTGTTTTAATGACTTGACACCCAATTGTCATCTGCTGCTGTCATGTAGAGTCACATACCAGATTTAACAGCACCTTATAATGCACGAAGGAGAAATACATTCACAGCATGGCTTTCATTCTAGTCGTGTCTCACACTGTTCAGTACTTGGCCTCTTGTCACCATAAAACAAATTTATTCACTTAGATGATATAGACATAGTAACATATCAGGATAGCTGAAAATGTCTCATTGGTTCTTATTGATCAAATGAATAATTTTGAAGAAATTGGGCTAATATTGTCAATTATGGGATAACTAATAAGAATGTCTCTACAATTTTATAGAGAAGTAGCACTTGGAATTGCTCTTAACAGAGAAATCCCTGCGAGATGTCCAAGATAATTACTTTCAGGTTCTCATTTTATTTAGAACACAGAACAAGTCAATTCACCCATGGGACAACTTCAGGCAGGGAATATAGATCAGGTTTAGTTTTGCTTCCAAGAGATTGCAGCTGCATGAAATGGATGTCTTCACAAGCACACCTCAGATGGAGGAAAATATGATCTAGGAGAAAAATACGAGCTTGGTAAATCATCTCATTTCTCTGACATTCTACTTTAAGATCATTCTTTAAGTATTCCTAAATATTTCCTCCACCAATTTTGTTATATATGGACTTTAACAATTTTCTCTTTATCTTCTGTCATGTTTAGAAGTCAGTTAAATGGTTTCACTATCTTTTAAGCCACTAGAATTTTCTGTGGATTAACATCTGTGCACACACCACCAAAAGGCACACCCTCAAAAAAAGAAAATAAATAAACAACAGGCACACTCTCAGTGTGTTACTATCTATGTCAGAATCAATATTTCTTATGCAGTAATAAGTATGAGCAGCATCCAGCTAACATTATACAAGAATTCGTGTTTTAATCAGGAGTAATAGTGTTTAATCATAGGGTGCACAGTAGATAAGGTAATGTTCTGCTCAGAAACAGGAGTAATATAATAGCAAGTCAAGTGAGTGGAGACATAACTCTTGTTCATTTCAGAAATCAGATCAAGCAATCTGCCAGAAAACTAAACACTAGGAACAACTACAGTACAATTCTAAGACTTAAGGCTCTACCACATAGTATCTATTAAAGTATATAATTCTGAATATATCCACAAATGCTTACAAAAATACAAATATTGACACAATTACAGAGTTTAGAACTTTGAATCAAAACTACTGATATGGAAAAATCTTCAATCAGAGAACAGAATAAATATTTGATTTAAATGTTCCTAAAAATAACTTTATGTGATTCCTGTCATTGATTTTTTTAATATTATTCATCTAAATGGTGAAATTTTGTACTTTCTATGAGAATAGACACCAAATTAAAGGCAAGAATTCCAGATGAACTAATAGAGCATTCTACTGAATTTAGGCCCTCTAAAATATAATACTTTTGAGAAAGAAATGGAAGCATGAAATGTTTGTTAGGTTTCTAAAAAACAGGCAGCCTGATTAATATAGCCTTTGCATCTGCAGATGCCATAGTTACTGGATAGGCATATATCAATTTGTAGGAAATGTAAGTATCAAGTATTTTAAAGAAAAAGTAATTTGGTATATTTACATACAAACAATCTTAAAGTGGTCAGCATACAATAAAATCCTTGCATAAAACAATACAATGTTGTTTTAAGATGTACATAAAAGTATACAGGAGACGATTCCTATGGTTCATTTTACAACAAATACTAGAAAAACCTTGTTTATTTCTCATTGTATGTTGTTTTACACCTTCCCTATACAGTAACAACCTAAGTATGTTAATTTTGTAGTAAGTAAAGAAATGGAAACAAATATGTATAAGACAAAGGCATACATATTGTTAACTGCTAGATAGATATATCTTATTTAAAAATTTATACTTAATCTATAAACTGTGCTAAACACGGGTTACTGTTAATAAATGAATATGATCATGATTCTGAATAGCAACAAAATAAAACTTAATTTTAAAATAGTTATGTTTTTAATGGACAATTGTTTCCTAAAAATGTGTATGTTCATCTTGGAGGAAATTACTAAATTTCTTAAACACATGAAATACTCAATTTTTAACATCTAAGTAAGTTGTTCTAGAAGATACAGGTTTTATATTGGTTTAGAAAAGCTATCCTGGAAATTTTCAGGATGACAAAAAACTAATTTAGAGTTAGAATTCAGATTATAAAAATTTTCAAGGTTCACAGACCTGTTGGGTATAATATTAGTGTAATTTCCCTAGAGAATCTGGTGATCTCTAAAAGTATATACATTTATTTCTAGCATACAAGACTCTTGGCTACTATCAGGCTTCTACAGTAAATAGGTGTGCTACAATTAATGTCTTTAGAATGTTCTTTTCATCAATGTTCAACATTGCATTCATTCAAGTTTAACAATTAAAGTCATCCTTTGCTTATAAGTTTATGTAATTTATTTTCTTCTCAGACAATACTGATGATCAGTAGGTAAGTGACATAATGAGAAAACAGATGATAGATTATATTTTGCTCATGTCAGGAAACTTTAATATTTCAGTCTAAGGTTTCTAAAGAATAGTTGGTAGAATTCAAGATCAGTATTTTGGACTGCTAGAAGTGAAATAAATAACTTTCAGAGTTCAGGTTTGAATATGAGTTGCCTTGGTTTTGATTACCACTTCTAAATGAATTTACAATAGTTGTTTGATAATCAGCTTAGCTGAATGAATAAATTCTATGATAAATTTTTTGTTAGCAAAATATTGCTATTCTAGATTTTACATCTCAGTCTCAAACCAAGTGTTTCTTGTATGGTATTCTGTATAGCTTACCTCCAACAAGGTTGGAACATATACTTTATATCTTTAAACAAATACATTGATTCAGTGATGCCACAGGAATGACTCTACTCATGATCAGCTGATTCACTATACATGTTGCAATTAAATAGTAAGAACTTTTGTACTGAAATGTAATGTAATTCCTATCAGATCCAAAGAATAAACCTCATTCCTACTATGAAGTGTTGTGCTTGCTGGTGACACATTCAGGCCAATTATTACTAATAAACAGAAACCCCTTCCAGGTGAAACCACACACATTTTTAAGTTTTCACATTGCTGTCCTGCTCCCTCACCACTCTCCTGTAAGAGGAATTTCCTGATAGAGTATGTGGCTAATTCCACGAATCTCTTCTTGGAAAGCTGTTTGTGGCTCATTACCTTTCACTTGGCATCACTTGACAGTGATGTTTCTCAAAGCTATCAAAGACTTTTCTTTATATGTATGCTTTTCCGTTTCAGGCATAGATGTTAACCTTTAATGTGAATGTCAAATTCAACCTGTTAAATCACTTTCCAGATTGCTCTAATTCATCTTTATTTCCCCCACAGGCTGTTTCTAAAGGCATATGAGCAAAATGGACGGAGGCAATCAGTCTGTGGTGTCAGAATTTGTGATTTTGGGGCTTGCCCACTCACAGAATCTTCAAGTCTTATTATTTGTGGTGTTTTCCTTATTTTATCTGCTCATCGTGTCCGGAAATATTGTCATCATGATTTTAATCACCACTGACCCCCATCTCCATTCTCCCATGTACTTCTTGTTGGCCAACCTGTCCTTTGTTGATATGTGGCTTTCCTCAGTCACCACTCCTAAAATGATTGCAGACTTTCTCAAGGAAAACAAATCCATTTCCTTTTCAGGATGCATGTCCCAGGTCTTCTTTGCCCATTGCATTGCTGCAGGAGAGATGGTGCTGTTGGTGGTGATGGCTTATGACCGCTATGTGGCCATCTGCAAACCACTCCACTACTTTACCATTATGAACCTGAGAAGATGCACTGGGCTGGTGCTGACTTCCTGGACCATTGGCTTTATTCATGCCATGAGCCACCTGGTAGTGATTGTGGAGTTGCCATTTTGTGGCCCCAGGGAAATAGATAGCTTTTTCTGTGACATGCCATTGGTGATCAAGCTAGCCTGCATGGATTCCCATGATCTGGATATTCTAATGAATGCTGACTGTGGGGTTGTGGGTGTAACCTGCTTCACTCTGTTGCTCATTTTCTACACATATATCATTATCACTGTTCACCAGAGCTCTAAAGCTGGTGCATCTAAGGCTCTGTCCACCTGTAGTGCCCACATCACAGTGGTGATGATCTTTTTTGTTCCTTGCATTTTCATCTATGTGTGGCCCCTCAGTATCACCTGGTTGGACAAATTTCTTGCTGTGTTTTACTCTGTATTTACACCTCTACTAAACCCAGCCATTTATACACTGAGAAATAAAGAGATGAAAAATGCTATGAAAAGGTTTATAAACAACTACATGGATTCTAAAGGAAATTACTAACAGAAACCTACTAAATCTTTCAAGTAATAGAGACTGATCTCACAAAATAAGTTTAAAATTGGAAAATTTACTTATAGTCAATATTTTTTTTCTGCAGACAACCCTTTATTCTACTTTCTCACACAGTATATATAGCCCTCAGGAGGGGGTGCTGAGCCATCAAAAGCAGGAAGCTCATCACCACAACTCACACGGCATAGGGGTAAACATCCTTAGAAACCTTGTTGAAAACAACAGATTGCTCCTGTTTTTGTTCCTGTTACTGAAGAGACTCTGGATCAACTGTCTGGAAGGGTTAGCGAGTCCCTGCAGACACGTAGTGCTCTGGACACTCATATTGGATTTGGACTTTTGAATTTGGATTGCTGGACTGCGCTATTGCAGGAGCGGGTGGATTCCCTTTGGCTCCTGCAGTGGGTGTCTTGTTTTCATTCTTGTAGTGCAGCTTGCTTTGCACCTGCTGATATTGTAAATGCTTCTGATATGGTTATAGTCAATATTTTTATCAGTCTACTAATTCAGGTATAGGTTTAATATATTTCAGAGAACTTAATTCTTACTAATCATTCAATATAACATTGTTAATTATTAACCAGGAATAGAAATATGAATGATCCTTTTACAGGAATGCTATTCAACCCATTCCGTATTCTCTTTTGTCTTCCATAAAGTATAATAATGTTTTTACCAAAATTATACACTTTCTCTGTGAATAACAACTTCGTAAAATTCATTTGAATATAATTATGTATATTACCACATCCCCTGAACTTTTAACAACCCCTGCCAAATGGCAACATCATCACTTTTATTTATCACAGATATCTACCAAAATGCTAGTGGAGATAGGAAGAAGAAATAAGAAAAGATGAGATAAAAGTAATAAACCATACATGCAATAGCAATGGACTTTGCTGTGTATTCTTTTAAAACTCAATGAACATAATATAATAATAAAAGTTTACTAATGATGCCTGATGGTATATTCTAAATTGTCTCAGTCTCAAGTACTGAAATTTTGTCAGGTGATTATTAACATTTTGCAAAATTTTAAAATATAATCTACCTGAGGACCATGTGCATGAATCCACTGTTTAATTCATGAATTTGTACTTAATCTACTTGCTAAAACATAACAGACCTCTAACATAAACATTTGTAAGAAAGAATCTGTGCTGTGGTATCTCCCTAAAATTTATAGGTCAGAAAAGCTCCAAATACCTCCAAAACAATTTGGCTATTTCCAATGTTCTTAGTTGCCCACCATAACTAGTTGGTATGACCCTATTGCTGAAGGCACAGCATACTTTGGCTTCAAGACAAATAAAAATCAATTTCAAAGTAACAAAGATACTTGTTTTACTCTGATTTGAATTCATTGTATTGAAAGGTGCTATGTAGGCTACAGGAGAAAAAAAAAAGACACCAGGGGTCTTATCTATCTCGGGATTCTGCATGCAATGAATGACCTACCAAGCAAGATGTACCCACTGATACAATAATGACATTGCTCTTATGGAGTAAATCATCACTTTCTTATTGGATTTGAGGTCTTTTCCATGGGAAATAATTGATGGCTAGACTCATAAGCCTGATTAAAAGCCTATAGCTGGAAGAGTCAGATGCAAATTTCTAAAGGATGAATATAAGTTTACAAAATGGTTACATTGTCAAACTCCATTTAAACAGTCATATTTGTAACCATAGGGTTGTACTATTCTTAACCTTAGTGAGAGAAGATTTTTTTCTGAAGGAGGTAGTGATTAATGTAGAGACACAATAGTATTCAAAGCTCTGAGAAGCCAACTGAACCCCAATAAGATGGTTTATGTACATGTATTTTTCAATATTTATAAGTGTGACTCTGCAATAAGAAATGAATGAATGAACGTTCTCTTTCACCACACTTCCCATGGCTACACAGCTATCTGGGGATTACCCATGCTCCTATAAGTAACCCCCTCAACTGTTCAATCTAATAAAGCTCAATAAACCTTCGTGACCTAGCCACTAAAAAGGACTTTGTTAAAATCATACTTTGATCTGTATTTGATGACCTTTGGGATTGTTAAACATTTAATAGTGTCTCCTTGGGAAATATAATGCACAAATAGAAAAAAACATACAACTCCAGCCAAATATATTTCAAAAAAAATATAATCAATACTGAAGGAGAAAAATGGTTTCCAATATACTCTTTGGCAGGTAGTTTATCTTTAAATTAACTTTTTGAGTGAAAGCTATAGATGATTCATTTGAGACATACAGAGATATACTAAAGAAACAAGACCACACCCGAGCTTGATACAGAAATGACATCTGGGGAATCCAGAGTAGGAAGTGACGGGACTCCAGAACAATTGAAGTAATCATTTAGAAATAAGATTTCTTATTCAAAAAGAAGAGTATTATTTATTTCTATGATTAATTTAAAATACTTTACATGATAATGTTAAATGAACTTTCTTTAGCTAATTATTTGCTGTTACATCATTCCATTTTCAATTTAAACTATTATGTTTTATATTTATTTTTCTTCCAAAAAGCCATGCAGCTATCTTTTAAAAATACTTGTCCTTGTTTATTCAGCTATTTCTAGTCAGAACTTCCTAAATTGACCATTTTCATCTTATTTAACAGCTATTATCTAGAGTGTTAAAATTACAAAAATGCACAGAAACAAATATGAAGCATGGGGAAGCTTGAAGTGCAATGTGTTGGATTAGAATTGGTGTTGCTGATGCTATAGTCTCTTTCTTTCTCTCTCTCTTCCTATTTTGTTATTATATATATAGATGTGTATATGCATAATGATATATATTCTAAAATATAGAAATATATAAATATATGCATATATATACATTTGTTAATATTTAAAGTTAACTTCTAGCAGTAAGAGAAAACACATAATTATGCTTTCTGATTCATGAACACAGCACCACTATGTTACCAAAAATAGAATAAAACATGTGTCATTAAACTTGTAGGTCCATCTTCCATTTGAATAAAATGCAAAAGTAATTATAAATGTTAACATTAACTCAATCTACAACTGGAAAACTTCAAATTGCAAAACAAATGACAAAAAATAAATTTCAACAAATAAAGTAAGGTGGAATTCTGGAAGAAATCTATATTAAATGAGGATCTGAAAACATGTCAAGTGAAAAATTAGAAAAGACTAAATTGTTGTATTTTGGAAAGCATACTTGAACAGTAAAACTGTAAAATGCAAATAAATCACTTGCTGCTATTCTTTACAAAAACCAGTTTTTCTTCCATTTGTTGCTACTGATTGTTAGCACAGTTTGCATTTCCCTGATGATTAATATAAGCCAGCTCATTAATGCTTTTTAAGGTATGTTTGATAATTTTCATAATGAATACCATGTATTGTTTTGAGCATACACACTTCCAGCCCTCCCCACACACACAACTTTTCATTGCTCCTGGCAACATGCCCCCTTCTGGACTTCATGCCTTTTTTTCATCCCGAGTCAAGTTGTTGCTGCTTTGGAGTAGAAGGGGCTACATCTCTAAAATGTATCTCCCTCTCACAGTGACCATCAGCTACTAATAGCTCCTCAGCTAGGCATGAGGACTCATGCACCACTTGCCCACCAATGCTGAAAGGTGACTAGCTTTATATCCTGGCAGATTCACGCAGTTAGCAAGAGATGCTGTGACTCAGTGAATGGGGTGGCCCCGTCATGTCCAGAAGACACTGATTCTCAGCAGTCGTTCCCAACATCTGTTCTTTCTGTCTTTCTGCCACTTTTCCACGATGTTCCCTGACTGCAGGCAGGGCTGGAATGATATAGATGTCCATTTAGGGCTGAGAACTCCACACTTTCTATACTTTTGTGAGTTTCTCTATTAAGCATTATTGCCTGTTGCTGAAAGAAGCTTTTCTAGTGAGGGCTGAGACCTGTACTAATCTGTGCATCCAAAGATGAGTATTTACAGTAGGCAGGCTGAGCAAGAGTCACTTAAGAATTTTTTGGTAGCTGAAAAATTTTGTTTCTATACTTGGAGTGTGATTGCAAGAATGATCACTTTATGTAAAATCATTTGCCTCATTGTATTTTCTGTATTCTAGTTTTGAAATCTCAATAAAAATAAAAAATTAAATGAAATTCAAAGCTTGGTAGAAAACTGAAGATACATAAATCCAACCTACAATCTACCTTGTCTGGAAGCCAGGATTCAACTATCATTGCCAAAGGCAAATCCCATCAGCACATTCTCTGTTGACAATGGAACTCAGTAAACAGGAGAAACTTTGCTCTTGTGACTAGAGGCCATGGGCATCTTCAGGGAGATAGAACAACATGAACATGCAAAGTTTCTGTCGCTGTGTAATAGTCCCCTGTGTAAAGAGTGCTACAGAGTTTTGCCATAATAAAAACAGCTAATTAAGTGTGCTAATTGTGCTTGGACAGTGACCAAAAGGGACTGCAGAGGCCAAGAATTGGCTGCCAGAAATCAGTCTGCCATGGGAGTTGCTCTTGGAATCACATCAGCTCTCCCACAGTAATGAGAGGAAAGGTTCTTAATGGGTCACCTGGGGATGACACTGATTTCTGTGAGTTACCATTTCTTTACTCTTCTAAGAGTAAGCCTATGAAGCTGAAAAACAAGCAAATTAGAATTGAATACAATATAACAAAAGGAAAAATTTGAAACACTATTGAGAGTTGTTTTTGTACTATCTATGTCAAGAACAAAGAATTATAGTATCAGGGACCCTGAAGTTGAAGATGGTAGTAAAATTTAATGCTGTGCTACTTATTAATTTCTTCATAGAAAATGGAAAGATTAATAGGATAAATAAGGTGAAAGCCACTCCAAAATCCAGAGGGAATAAATATTCATTACCTAGTTGACCATAAAACTTTTAATTAGAAATTATATAAAGTGTTTTCACCAATACAGATTTTATAAGTGGATTCTAGTCTGAGCAGAACCATCCAAAGACTGACTTCCTACAACAACAGCTTAATAAGTAATCTTAAATTCTGAAAAGTCTCAAATGTTTCTGGAGATTACAATTAGTGAAATACATATATATTAAAAATAAATGTAAATTTAGAGAAAACATCCAATCATAGAGTGGGAGAGTCTGAAAAATCATTTAAATCCATATTTAAAAATAAATGTATGAAAGTATTTTGACAAATAATTGATGGTGACAAACAGTATATTTTCTACTTACTTTTTATAAAGCCTATCCCCCAAATTGGTGAATCTTATATTTGAAAACAGGAAACTTGCTATTGGACATGTACATCTAACCAGTTCTGCTCATGTTTTCTCCCTGTGGTTTTGTATGTATGTATACAGACATATATGCATGTGTTTGTGTGTGCATGTGTGTCTATATGCACACATGTATGTATAAACATATGAAACAAAAGGGGGACACCTACATACAAACACAGAGATGGAAAGTAGAGAAAACCTGTTAGAACAATTTGTTATTACTATAATTTCACAACCATATAATCAATAGGATTTTGAAATCATGTACATCAAGTAAAAAATAGACACCAAGAAACTAGATATGTCCACCTGTGATATATTCCCACCACTGCAGTCTCAAATCAGTACTCAGAGTACAGTTTAAATCAGCAACTACAGCTAACAAATAATATCAACTAAGGAATCTCTGCCATCTTATTATCTCCTGTTACAGCCAGCAGGTAAAGAGAGAAATGGTGGAGTGGACAACACCATAGTATGAGCTAAGTAGATAGATGATGAAGATAGCACAAGAGAAGAAAGGATTTAAGAAAGCTTCCAAGAAGAAATGAGGAAATGATGGGGGAATACCGAAAGTAAGTAAATATTAGCCAAGTGGTTACATGTATGTATTTGTGCATTTTCTAAACAAAAACATGGGCACGTGCAGTAAGCTGAGAAAGCATCATTTATCAGGTCTTTGTTACATCCAGATAATTGATTAAAGAATATTACAACATAAACTATTGGAAATATGTCTAGGACATGAAAATTTCTGGTTATATAAAGTTTGAAATACAAGGGAGAATGAGGCTGTCTTAATAAAGATGGTACTTTACCTTTTCCAAGTGGCAGGGATACTGGTACATATTGTCCATCCATTGTGTCACCATTCCATCTCCAGAAGAATGGTTGTCCATATCCTGGAACACAGGAGATGTCATCACAGCACCACCCAACACAGGGTTCAGGACTTGGGAACTTACTCTGAATCCTTAGGAGCTTGGAAAATGCAGTCTACCTCCCAACTCTGACAGGGACACCCCTGTGCTATCCTCTTCCCTACAGAAGGAAAGGTCTAAGCTTCTTATTCTTAATATGTACCATTATTGGGAACAATCTAAATCCAGTAATAGACAGAATAAACAAGATGCTGAGGAGTACAGATGAAGGGAGTTCAGAGGCATAAGCAAGAGTCAGAGAGGTAAAGAAACCTCTGTGCCTGTTCTGCACTTCTGAGGCTCCAGGTTCTAAATTCAATGTGTGTTCCTCCTGAACAGTAACTCTAGTGACAGCTAAACTGATGTTTCCATTTACTAATGGATCTCAACTGCCTGAACTTGCTGGGACTTACAGATTCTCTGAAGAGGTCCGTGGAGTGGCCTACAGCATCTACTGAACTCCGCATGGTGTCATGTCTATTCCCAAATGCTGTGAGAACCTGTGAGTATGGCTTCCTAAAAAGCCCTAAAGGAAATTTTGTTGCAGGCTCAGTTACTCATTAGTCATCACACAGGGCCTGTAATCCACCTTCAGAGGATGCTGCAGTCTCTGATCCCCACTGTGACCATGCCTGTTGGGCCTCTTAAGGCCTGGGCATGAGGACCAGTGTAACTTCCTGAGCCTAGCTCGAGTTTGAAGATCTGTCTTTGGCCATGACTTCTGCATATGAGTGCCTCAGCACAGCCTAACCTAAACCTGCCTCTGCCCAGCCACTGCTAACATGGCAGAATATTATTGGCCTTTATTCCTTATTGCACCTCACCCCATCCCAAAACTCCCACCCCCATTACAACACTATATAAGTTCCTGCCTAATTCAATTAAACGAGATCCTGCTTCAACAGTCTTCCAATTAGGTATGTTTCTCACCAGTGGCCAGGAGGGAGGTCTGGGTTGGTGACACTCACTATCCCTCTCAGCCCCAGAGAGAGACCAGCGGGTCCAGCTCTGCCTTAGCCCTATCTGCTGGAGAGCCTGGCACATGCCTACCTTTGCAAGTGCAGACATGCTCCAGGTCTCAATGTTGTTGTCCTGGACACTCTAGAAAAAGCTCTTGTGCTTCACCCCTAACACATCGAGGTGGTTGTTGGCAATAAGGCAAGGATTGTCAAAGTAGGCCAGACAACTGAGTGGAGGCTAAGAGATATCAACACATATATCAGCCGTCTGGCCTCACACTGACTATTTAGGCCAAAGCAGCAGTGTGCTAAGTCTCACAGTCAACATAAAATATGCCTTCTCTCTCCGAGCATCTCTGATTTCCAGATGAGGAGATGTACCAACTGCTACACACTCTTGCTCTCAGTCAAAGGCATTCTATAATGCACAACTCACTTAGGTTGAACTGTCAAGTATACAGCAACAAACCACTGGAGGCTGTGGGATCATGTACACACTAGAGGTGGCATGATCAAGCAGTTAAACATGGGGCCCGCCAGGAGTCCACATGAACTGGAGGACCCTAATGAAAGCTATTAGAAGATAAAGTTCCAAACACAATACCAGGGAAACCCAAAGACACTACAAAAGTAAGCCCGGAACAACCAAATATGGATGACCCAGAAGAACCACAAGAGAATATCTGAAATTATTAAAGATGAATTGAGAAATTACCTTAAAGAAATGGAAGAAAAAACAAACAAAAAATTGGAAGATATCACCAAATCACTTAAAGAAAACCAAGAAAAAGCACACAAACATATAACAGAAACTATTCAGGTCTTGAAAACAGAGATAGAAAAAATAAAGAAAACACAAGCAGAAGGAATTATAGAAACAGAAATCATGAGGAAAAGAACAGGAACCACAAACGCAAGTACAAACAACAGAATACAAGAAATAGAAGAGAGAATCTCAGAAGATAAAATATCAGAAGATAAAATAGAGGAAATAGATTCATCAGTTAAAGAAAACATTAAATCTAGCAAAGGACTAACCCAAAATATCCAGGAAATACGGGACAACATAAAAAGGCCAAATCTTAGAATAATAGGTATAGAAGAAGGAGAAGAAAGTCAACTCAAGGGCACAGAAAATATATTTAACAAAATCATAGAAGAAAACTTTCCCTACCTAAAGAAAGACATGCCTATGAAGATACAAGAAGCTTACAGAACACCAAATAGACTGGATCCAAAAAAAAAGTCCTCTCGCCA
>PVIU01027998.1:0-19630 GCA_004026605.1 Ondatra zibethicus | reverse complement strand
AAAAAATCCATGAGTGATTTGGAATTGTCTTCCAGGATACACTTTCTCTCCCAAGATTCCAGCAAAAACAAGTTACTTTTACCTCCTTCTCTTTCAGGGCCAGAAAAAGATGTCATTTTGTCTTTGCTTCCCTGTGGTCCTGTCCAGTCCACTCTCCCATGGTACCATCTTCACTAAGGTGCTTCAGTTGGATTGTATTATTTTCTTTCCTTCCTTATTAGAAAATCTGCTCAGTAAAGCAGTAACCCTTTCTACTATGACTCTGTAAACTGATTGTTAGTTATCTTTTTCCTTGTTTGTTGGGGGGGTTAATTGTATTGCTTGTGATTTAGTCATTTGCAAGATTTTACCATCCATGAGATCGAGATTTTATAATAAATGCCTTGGTCCTTACCTTTTGACTTTAATTTCTTCAACTCTTTCTTATGAAATGGCTGTGTACTTAGACTCTTGATACCCAATTTCCAGTTCTGGTTCTTCCCTTCCTTGGATTTTATTCTCATAAATTGTTCTTTGTCTCTATTATTTCCAGGCCTTCAACTTTTCTTCTAACTATAAAGTCTAACCCTATATGCCTGGTATCAGTAATGTAGTACATATTATTATAAAATCTCTGTGTTCTTTCCTCTGTACTTTTCCTAATTGTCTTTACTGTTTTCCAACCAACTGACCAGGGAGCCAGCCAGCCAGCCAGCCAACCAACCAACCAACCAACCAACCAACTACTTTTAGCAGACATCTTCACCTTAAATATGCGCTTTTACATGCCCTACTTCCGTTATTTCCATTTTTGAGTAGAAGGTATGTTCTTCTGCTCTGCTAAAACCTAGTCCTAAACTCTTGTTGTGGGATAATGCTCTTGTACACTGTAAAGATTTGTCACTTGTGTTTGTTTAATAAAACACTGATTGGCCAATAACAAGGCAGGAAGTATAGATGGGGTGACCAAACTAGAAAAATTCTGGAAAGAGGAAAGGCTCAGTCTGCAGTCATCAGTTAGACACAAAGGAAGCAAGATGAGAATGCTTCACTGAGTAAGGTACCAAGCCACGTTACTAAACACAGATAAGAATTATGGATTAATTTAAGTAGTAAGAGATAGCTAGAAATATGCCTGAGCCATTGGTCAAACAGTGTTGTAATTACTATAAGCTTCTGTGGTTTTGGGTGGGACTGAATGGCTGCAGGATCAGGCAGAACAGAAACTTCTGTCTACAAACTCTTGCTTGACTCAGAATATTGTCACAATGTCACAAGGAAAGTACTGGCTTCTTCCTCAGCCTCACAGCGACTTGTTTAAGTGCCCTGTACTCCAGCTTTGTCGTTGTTAACTTCCTCCCCAGCCCCACAGCTGCATGTTTAAGCTACCTGTACCTTGGACTTTCACTGTCCCTGGAAAAGCAAAACACTTCCCACAGTGCTGGTGTGAGAGCACAGTAAACACATGTGCATCTTGTTCAGTGGAGGGATAAAGCAAATAGCAAATAAATATTAGCTTTTATGCTTTTCCTAGGGCCATGATAAGAATATCTACTCTGCTTCACACTGTTGTGCCATTTGGCCTTATGTGTGTCTCTGCTTATATATGTTCTGCTCTGAGCCGGAGTCTAGCTTTTCTCCACTCCTGAGTTATAAATTTCACTGCCTTGCTTACTTTTGGGCCTCGCACATCTCTAGATTGCGTCTGATTCCATTAATTTCCTTGTTCATTGTAAAAAGATTCAGCTTTATCAATTTTTGTAAGAAAATTGTTCCCCCACTTCTTATTGCTCTTGCATTTTTCTTTGGGGGGGATCTGTTTCCTATTTAGATTAGATCACTCCTTGCTGGTTTTTTATTTCTACACTTTTTGGCTTTTGAATTTTCTGATCCTCCTCAGGGCCACTGTTCTCACCTCTCAAATGATTTCTTTCACCCAACTATCCCCAATGCCTAATCCTAGGTTCCTAGCATTCATTTTAATCTGCATGCCTCTGTTAGTCAAATTTTTGTTGTTATGAAAAATCACCAGCAAGAAACTGACTTAAGGAGACTGGAGAGATGGATCATCAGTTAAGACGTTAAGATCTTGTACCATTCTTGCAAAGGACCCAAGTTCGATTCACAGTACTCATATCAGGAGGCTCACAACTGCTTGAATCTCCAGCTCCTGGGGATCTAACTGCTGCATTGGCACTCGCAATGCATAGTCACACTTATACACAGAACTGGAAGTAAAAATAAGATCTTTTTTTTTTTTTTAAATTAAACAAGCAACTTAAGGAAGGAAATTAGTTTTGGCTCAAGACGTCAGAGATTTTTGTTCTCCATTGCTATGAGCCTGCAGCAACATAATACGGCAGCAGGAGCACATGGTAGAGAAAGCCTATTACCTCATGGAAACCAGATGGAGAGGAGCATAGGAGAAAGGAGATGGGAGAAGAAGAGAGGCACAGGAGATAGTATAGCCTTCCAGGCTTGCACAAAATAACACACTTCATCCAATGTGGTCCCATTTCTTAGTATCACCTTTAGCTATGAACTTATCAGTGTATGAAATCATTAATTAAGTTAGCACATATACAATCCAATCATTAATCAATAGTTCCACCAGGTAGTAACAGGTCTTCAACCCATGAACCTTTGTTAACATTTTATAATGTTATTCCCCCTATCTTCAAAGGCCTATGTCTGTTTCATGACACAAACTATGCTCAGTCCGTGACCTCAATATCTGAAATCTCATCAGTTCTAGCATTGCTTCTAGAGAATGTCCAAGTTCAAAGTCTCTTCTGAGATTCAAGGAAACCTCATAGCTTTGAGATGCTACACATATACAGACACCTCCCTACCCCCACCCCAAAACTTTATCCAGAATACAACTGCAGACTAGATATGACCATTCCTAACGAAAGGAAAGGAAAACAGCAAGAAGAATTGAGTGGAAAGATGACTAACACCCAGCAAAGAAACATTAAATCTGGTAGCTTCATGTCTGGTATCATGTAGTCATGTGTTATGAGTCCCATAAGAATGAGAAAGTCCGACACCTACAGCTTTGCCGCCTTCATTCTGCATGTCTTTTCTCCTTGACTTGCACTGGTTGCTGATTGTAACTTTCCGTCATAAAATTTTCACGATCCTGTCACATTACTTTCCCAGGATCTCCACCAGAGCTCTCGTATCTTCATGTATCACCACTTCCACGTGGTTCCTGTAAGGACTCCCAACTGCTACAGATTGCTCAGTCACCCAAGCCTTCCTTTGAAATCTGCTTGAATGCCTCTATGATGTCCTAACTTTTCAATTTTGTATGCCTGAAAACTAGCATCTTATGGGAGACACTGAGGCCTGTTGGCAGCTTGGGTAATTTAATTGTCAGTTCACTTGGACTAAACATGTAGTGCCCCTAAGGAGTTAAGATGGAGAAGCATTTTTTTTTTGCTACCCTTTGTAAGAAGACTATTCTGGAAGAACTCTTAATGGGACGTTTTTCAAATCAGTTTACTCTTCTGTACTCTGAAGTCTGTTATGTTTGGGGTCTTATAGATTCTCAAGATGTCCTGAAGTCATCTTTCCTTAATGTCAAATGTTTGGCTCTTTAGTGGTGCTGATCTCTTCAGCAGCCATGATGTCCTCAGTCCAAACTTTCCATCTATCTCTTTTCTGGCCAAAGTGCTGAGTTTTCCCAACCTTTCTGCTTAGCTTTTTGTTCCCGATTCTTTCTACAAAGATGACTAAAAGCAGCCAGCAATATTTATGTGAGTGTACGAATGTTGTGATGCCTTGAGGATTTCTCCAGTAGATTAATTAGTCTGTTACATCTCAACATAACCACATACAAAGTCTCAAGTTATGGACATATGACACATAAGATTCTTGCCAAGATGTGATGCACATGACCTACAGACAAATTCCACTAGAATCTTAATTTCTGACTGACACTTCATGAGTACAGTCTTATTAACTGCTTTTTGTTAGTATTGTAGCCTTCTGAGATCCAACCCAGAGTCACTCTTTAAGCTCCACATGAAACATTGTCTGGTCTTCTCTAGCCAGCTTCTCTTATCTTCTCAACTCTTACTGAAAGCCAGTCCTAAAAGCTCTGAATCTCATGATCTGTTTAAAGTCACAGCAATAACCCTACTTTTCAGTATAATTTTCTATGTTAGTTTTGCTTCTCTGTGATAGAATACTTATGAACATCAATTTAAAAGGAAGAAAGATTTATTTGGGTCCACGTATTCAGAAGTCTCAGTCCATGGTCACCATAGGCCCACCATTGCTGATTGCTCCATTGGGATGGGCTTTTTGTTTGGGAGAATTTTATGGTGGTGGGAACATGAGGTGAAGGAGGCTGCTAATGCCATGGCATCTCTTGAAGATGGAAGAGAGAGACAAAGACAGAGAAGAGTGGGAATATAAAACAGCTGAGGACACAACATACCATTTAAAGGCAAGCTCCCTGTGACTTATTTTCTTGCATTGAATTCCCCCTTTTAATTATTCATCCAAGTGTGAACTCAGTTCATGATCCAACCTCTTCTCTATGGAGCCATCAGTTAGAGAATAAACCTTCTATACTTAAGCCTGTGGAAGACATCTTAAAAATATTCAAATCAAAGTAATGCTTTGGATAGATTTAAATATTTTTAAAATAAACTTTGCTTTATTTATTTATTGGTTTTTTGCGACAGGGTTTCTCTGTGTAACAGACCTAGCTGTCCTGGAACTCATTCTTTAGACCAGGTTGGCCTCAAACTCATAGAGATCTGCCTGCCTCTGTCTTCCAAGTGCTGGGATTAAAAACGTGCACCACCACTGCCTGGCTATATTTTGCATTTCTTTTTCTTAATAATTTGTTTTAAAAAGGTGTCTTTTGTTTTTCAAGATAATCTTTTAATTGTTCTAAAGAACTTATTCCATACCTAATCAATTGTTAAGTCCCATTAGTTCTACTGTGGCGAGTTTGCATCTTTCTTTAAAAACTATTCAACATTTTACTTTAGATTTTGAACATATCTTCTGTATGCCTTAGATACACATTGTGAGGGCTGGAGAGTTGACTCAGCACTTAGGAAGGCTTGTTGCTCCATAAGAAGACTCAAGTTTGTAACTCCAGTTCCAGAAGATCTGGTGACCTCTTCTGCCTCCATGGATATATACTGCTTGCTTGCACTAAATATACATCATTTAAAAAAGTTCTATAAAATGAAATATATCATTTGATGACTCCTCATCCCCCACCTACTTCCCAGTTCCCAATAGTTACAGTTAGCGATTTCCCCACTCAAGAGCCCTTGTTGCTTTCCCTTGCCTCCCAACTTCACAGGTTAATAGGGTTCTGACCTATTTATCACTATTTTATTTATTGTGCTTTCCTCGTAATGACCTGCATTTCAACCAGGCTGGAATACTTGCCATTCCCAAAACATGCTTTACACCTTTCTGATTTCTTTAATGTATTGTGATGTCCCTTTAGACTGAAATGCCTTCTGGTGTTGCCTGTCTTGAAATCCTACTGTTTCAAGCCTTATCTAATCTTACTGCTTCCCTGTTATCATTTCTGTTATTTATCTATACCTCTCCCAACTTTAAGAAACTTCTGTTCAGATAAGAAGTTTGATTTAGCAAAGCAAGAACAAATTATCAGTTGTTCAACATTTTTCTGTATAAATATAGTTAAGCACCAGATAGACCTTCAATGGTGAAGTCATAAAAACAGTCTATATTAACAAAAAGCTAAGTAGCTGACCAAGTGTGGACAACAGTAATGGTACAACAGGGAGAGGGCATATTTAGAACTTATTTCCCACAGGAATTGTCATGGAAACAAAATTTTAAAAATAAAGCTGTAACTTGAGTTGGTAAGCTGTGTGGATTGAGTTCGGCATTATAGTGATTTCCTGGACATTCTAATTTCTTTTCCTGTACCATGAGAAGGTGTTCTGACAAAAGCAACTTTATTCTGTCTCACAATATAAGACACGGGGAAGGCAAGGTAGCTAGAGCTTCTGACAGGGTTCAGTTCCATCCGCAGTCAAGAGGCAGAGAACAATGAAAGAGTGCAGGTGATCAGTCCCCCTTCTCTGTTCTATACAGTGCTGGATTCCAGCCAGGGAACGGTGTCACCACAGTTGGTGAGTCTCTTCACCTTAGTTAAGCATAATCAAGAAGACAGTGTTCCACAGGCTCCTTCAAAGGCTTGCCTCCTAGACAATCCCAGAGTCTGTTAAGTTGACACGTAACATTACCCATTACACCGGGCAAGCTACAAATGACAAACCTTTGAGGTCTGTGGTAGAAATATACATACACCAAATAACCACATTTCATTTGTTTGGCCTTTGATAAATTTCGTAATGTGTGTGTGTTGTGTATCTGTTCCCATGTCATTCTTTTTTTTTTTTAAGTGTTATCTCTTTAGAAAGTCTCCCCACCTCCTTACTCCTAAGCAGCATACGCCTGCCATATCACTAACACTTCTTTACCTTCATCTTCATAGTGTTTCCAGGATTAACCTGCACTGATGCATGGTGATAGCACATACATAAATATAGGCTAAATGAATTAAAATGTCAAAAGTATTTTATTCTTCTTTGACATGGTTGCTATAAACCCAGTTGATTGGTAGTCTTTTGATTTTAGACATGTTTTTGCTCATCTCGAACACAAGATTTTAAAGCATTCTATTCTTGTCCATAGAACTACACTGATAGATGCTCCAATCTACTATTTTTCTTAACCTTCTCCTGACTTATCCTGCCTATTTTATATGATAATATAGCTTAAAATTTCCTCAGAAATGAAAATGGATTGTAACTCGGGCTTTTGTTGCTTGTTCTTTCTTTTAATTCATGGTCATTCTTGTTCCAAGCTGGTCCTCATTGACCTACACAGAATCATTACTGGGAACCAGAAGATGGTATGTAATTGAATTGGTATCGCTGCTGTCACCATCAATTTGTGCAGGAAAAAAGGCTGAGGAAACACAAAGGCAGAACCTATAATTGAATTTGGTTACTCCAAAGGTAAAACACAGTAGCAATTTTCAGAGAGCATGGCAGGTCAGTTGGTGAATGGGGTAGGGATGAGTGAGATAGATTGCCCCCCTAAGTTGGGAACGGGAGTATAAAAGCTGAACAGATGGACTTTGGATAACTGAGTGCTCAGAAGTCCCTAACACTGCAACTTCCTCAAGGTAAACTGTTATCTCTAGGTATTCAAGTACAATGAACCGTGAATTAAGAAACAAGGTGATCGAGAGTAGTGGGTTCTAGTTCTAATTTCTCCAGAAAACATTAGCTAATAACAAAATTATTTAATTCCCTTAGACCACAGTTACCTTATTCTTAAGATTGGGACAGCAATGAAATCCCTTTGTCTCAAGCCACTAACAGGACTAAACCATGCATCTTTGTGTATAGTGTGTCACTGTATGAGATATTTAGAAGTTAATCCTATTATTATTCTATGATCAAAGCCTCGTCCCAGCAATGACTAATTATGTTAGTTAGCTTCTTTATTCAGTGCAGAAAGCATAGCACAGAGAATTGTCTATCCCACACTACATTTATTTAGCTTTCAACCTCTTTATAAATATGCATTATCATGGCTGAGAACTTACCAACCCAAACCCAGGAATATGAAAATGACATCGGATAAGAGTCCTTATATTTTAGCATTTATCTAGCCAAAGAGAAGGATGATGTTTGCTTTTATAATGTTATGTAAATGTTATTTGTTTGTTCTGTTTTCTGCACTCTGATTTTCATGGCACTATTCATTTAAATACTAATTCTAAGGGGATCTCATGACTAGAGAGGATAGATAATATCTCCACTCTTCTCTTTTCTACCCAGAAATTTTCTACCCAGAAATTTTCTTTCCAGTATTTTTGTTTCTCCATGTCTTGTGTTATTTTATGATATTCCAAAATCCTTTTAATGGTTTAATCCTGGTCTCAGTCACTTAACAGAAATCCTGAATTGGGTAATACTTATTCCTTTCAAATAATCTCTTAAACAGTTGGAAGGTTAACTGTGCCTACAGGCTTCGGCTCATTTCCTTTTGCGTCATTTATTTCTTACTCTCAGAAATATTCATAACTAAAAAATAAAAATTTGAGATTCCAATGAGAGTCTGAAATCTACTTTTATAGGATAATGTTGTCTTAGTTTCTTCCTTGTTGCCATGGTGAGACACCATGGCCAAGGCAACTTATAAAAGAAAGCATTGAACTGGTGCTGGCTCACAGTTTCAGAGGGTGGGTCTATCATTACCATGGTCGGGAGCACATCAGCAGGCTGTGTGCAGACACGGTGCTAAAGAAGTAGCTGAGAGTTTGCATTTGAGCTGTAGGCACAAGGCAGAGGAAGAGAGTCTGAGAATGGGGTGAGCTTTGGAAGCTCAATGCCCACTTCTAGGGACACGCCTCTTCCAACAAGAACTCATCTTCCAATCCTTCAAAATTAGTTCCACTGACTAGAAACCAAACATTCAAATATATGAGCCTATGGGGACCATTCTCATTTAAACCAACACAAGGTCATCGCGTAACACACATCTCTTAAGTTTCTGATTTATACCTCTGCCTCTGAGTAATTATCAGTAGCATTCCATTTTCCCCACAAAGATATTTTAATTTGCATAATATATAGCAGAACCACCTTATTAAAGACAATATTTCCAAAGTACCTTCTAGCTCTCAAAACTGTGCTGTTAGAGCAAGAAGTGGCTTTGGAGTCATTTGAACCTTTCACATGGACACTGAGGGATAGCTGTAGTGGTTCTGATCAACCAGACATGTTAGTGTTGCTAGACTGACCCTGTAAACTTAATGAGCCAAATTATGTCTCTACTTTTGAGCATTTAGTTCTAAAAATGTAACATAAGCCTAGAATCTAGATAGCCACGCTCCTTCTTTAGTTGATTAATGTTATTTTCTAATTATAGAATTATACATAATCTTTAAAAACTGTAATACTATGAACTCTATTATATAAAGGTAAACTGCCCCCAAAAGTATAAAATACAAATTAAAACCATTATTCAACATATTTACCATATATTTAACTACTTTTTTTATGTGTATATGTACACCAAGGATCTGTGGTAGTTTGAATGTAATTGGAACCCATTATCTCGTAGGGAGTGGTGCTATTAGGTGTGGTTTTTTGGAGATTAGGTAGGTATTGGCCTTGCTGGAGGAAGCATGCCACTGTGGGGGTGGGCTTTGAGATTTATGATGCTCAAGATACTGTCCAGTGTCTCAGTCAACTTCTTGTTGCCTATAATCCAAGATGTAGTATCACCCTGTCTACCTCACACCACTATGCTCCCTACTGTGATGATAATGATGATAATGGACTGAACCTCTGAAACTGTAAGCAAGCCACCCCAATTAAATGTTTTCTTTATAAGAGTTGCTGAGGTCATGGTGTCTCTTTACAGCAATAAAAACCCTAAGACAAGATTTAAAGAGAGTTGCCTCCAGGCAGTGATGGCACACACTTTTAATCCCAGCATTTGGGAGAAAGAGCAGGTGGATCTCTGGGAGTTCGAGACCAGCCTGGTCTACAGAGTGAGTTCCAGGACAGTCAAGTCTACACAGAGAAACCCTGTCATGAAAAACAAAAACAAAAACAAAACAACAGGCAAAGAGTTGCCTTACAGAAAAGTTTCACAATCTTTCTAAAAGTAGCAGGAGTCGTTCTTCATGGTCCAGAGGCAGATGATCCTTTACATTGATTTTTTTTCCTGGAAATCTATTCAGTAGTACATGAAACTGAAATAATGGGAGGGCATCTTTGCTTCCCCTATTTGTTGCTCTCTGTCTTTTCATTGGAATCTGTCAGTTGATTGTACAATGTTTTTTATTTTGATCAGTTCAACATGTTAGGAATTACCTGATAGTTGTACTGTGCCTCTTGGACTGGAACACTAATAGTACTCTCTAGCTTGTATTTAGTTGCATGATATGTTTGAACAGATCAATGGTGACAAGAGGCAGATGCCCTGAGAGTCCTCATTTTTCAGGTTGAGCTGGCGTGGTGGACAAACTCTCCATCATGCATAGAATCTGGTTTGGAAACCTAGAGAACAGGTCAACAATGGAATTTTGGGATTTCTGCTACAAGCAAACCAATGCCATCAAGCTAATTAATAATTATGAGTCCTAAGTTTATATATTTAGCCTTTCCTAATCATTAATGTAATAGAATAGGAACAGATAAAGCAGGAAAAATAGACATAATAGTGCTATCATATTTGTTTTAATTCCTACAGGAAGACTTCTGAAGTCCATGGAAGCATTATGAAGTATGTAAAAGGCTGCTCAAGTGCTAGGCATACTTAAGTTTATTATACCTTCTTTGTAGCATTTATATAGATGTGGATATTCAGGTTTTGTATCCTGCCTAAATCAAATGAGATTACCATAGTTTATGTCACTTGGCCCAATTGGATCCATATAGTTCCAGTGTACCTTAAAAGATTAAAACATCCTGGAGCAAAGCACTTTAATCCAGGCTGTTCCCATTATGATCAGATATACATTTGATCTAATGTAAAAAATGTCTCTCCAGCTTAATAATCATATGATACCCTTTAATTCTTTATCAAACAATTTGGATGTAAATTGTCTCCAAATTGTTTCTCACCTTAAAAGTCAGCTTCTTGATAATTCTCTACTACTTCTCTCTCATCTTCTATTTTCTGATTTTTCTCATTTTGAATGTTGATGCACTCCCACAGGATGCCTGGCCTCTGCTACCTCTGCTGGATTTTATCTGTGTTCCAATCTTTACTTTCAGGGCCCACTGCTAATTCTCCTCTGCCGTTAACTTTTGAACTCCTCAGAGCTGGGTTATCAGTCCTATCAATAAAAAAAAAATTTAAACATAGCACATTTCTGGAAATATCACAGAAATCAAAATAACAAGGTTGATGACATTTTTCTGATTATTCAGTTCTTCCTTGAATTTGATATCCTGTTTAATGAAAGCAGCAATAGCAGCAACAGTGGAAGGTAGAGGTTTCGGTTAACAAAAAAAAATCACAGTGCATAGGATTACCTCAGCTCTCCTAGCCATTCTGCTAATCAAATCGGTGATGCAATCTTCAGATTTTCCCAGAAGGCCCCTCTCTCCATAATGACACAGAATACATTTGGTGCTCCTTACCATGCCCTAGATCCCTGACCCCTTATCCCTTTAAACAGTCACTGCTGCTAAAAAGAACCCCAATGACCTAGTGGCATTTTGCTTCAGCTGAGTAGCCCCCACCTCCCCTTACTTGCCATTGAATTGCAAATCGGGGCCTGCCTCACTGAAAGCACTTCAATTTCTCATCTGCATCTTCTCTCCCCTCCCCCTCAGGGACAGCTCAACCCCTAAGGAAATATGGTCAGCCCCAGCTAGGCTGCGCCTCTGATCAGATTAACTCCATATTTAATGAGACGTGTGCGGAGCAACCAGCTGCACTCCATCCCCTTGCACTCAGCGACAGACCAAATGGGTCTGGAAGGCCCATATTTGGAAGAGTTGGGACTACATGTGGAACTTCGGAAACCGTTTCTGTGTCCTGAAGGAATCTTCGCAGATTTTGGTGGATTAGGCTTAAATACCTAGGATGACACCTGAGCATTCTTACGTCTGGGAGATGGCAAAGTTAGGAATTTACAAACTTTTGGATTAAGTATTAGTACTAACAAAACATTTCTTTGGACATAACGTTATGACCCTTCCTTCTCTTAGGACTTCTGGCTTCCTTTCCTAGCATGCAAAGAGCAAAAATAAATCAAGACAATACTTTAAAAAAGTATTGATTTACTTGATTTCATGTGAGTGAGGGCTTGCCAAAAGTCTGTATGTGCACTTTGTGCATACCTGGTGCCTGGAGAGGCCAGAGGAAGGTTGTACCCATGTATAGTTGCTAAGATCTGGACCTGTCTTCTGTAAGAACAGCAAATGCCCTTAACCTCGAACTCTCTCTCTAACACTAAGACAAGCTAATTGTGAAAGGCTGTTCACAGTCCGTTGGGATTCCCAGGATCTGGAAGACTTCAGTGGAACAAGATACCTCAAGGAAAGGTTAAGAGGAGACCATAACACTGGCTATATTCATTGACTTCTTGTAGTCATCTGGCCACCTGTAAGGCTGCACCCCTGGGTCCAAAAGGCAGCCTCTTGGGGGTGTGACCCATGTGTGTGCATGCGTGGCTACCCCCACCCCTGTGCACATGTACAAGGCATGGGTCGCCCGCCATCTGTGTCACCAGCGTCTGACACACCTACACGATTCATCTCTGTGCATGTACAAGGCGTGGGTTGCCCGCCATTTGCGTCACCAGCGTCTGATGCACCTACGCGATTCATCTCTGCGCATGTGCAAGGCAGCCTTTAAAAGCCAGATGTGCCATTCCCCCTCTCTTCTCTCCTCCCCCTTCCCTCACGTTTTCCTCGGGCCGTGAGCACACCCCTCCTAATAAACTCCTGCGTGGGTTTGTTTGTGTCTTGTGTCTTTTTCCTACTCACGGCAAAAGAACAACAGTGGTGCCAAGGACTTGAGAACCGGGACTTTCTGGCCCAGGCTGGGCTCTTCCTGGGCCGTAAACCCACATGTTCCATTTCCCTGAGTGCGGCCTCTGCAAACAACACCGGCTTCTAATGGTGAGTGCTCCCGTTCCGGCCAGCTTAACCGTTTCTCTGGACCCGAGAGACTGCCATTGAGCTCCCGGCAACTCTCTCGATTTCTGAGAAACGGGGGGATTTCCCAACCACAGTCTTCAGGACTATGGTTGTGTTCCCTTTACCGTCATTCATTTCCAGTTTGCTTCTCTTGGTTAAATTCGTGTTTGGAACGGCCTGGGGCCAATCCACCCGTGGCGGAGGAGGGGCCCGGGGTCCCCCAAACTTTTCTCCTTTTTTTTCATTCCTTTTCTTTCCTTTTTCTTTTCTGTGGCTGCTTGGAGCAGCCTCTGGCCTCTCTGGGTTCAGGTCACCGGCTCGACCCAGCCTGGTCTTACCTTCCTACTCGCGTTTTCCATGCAAGTCTTGTGAAGGTTGCGCCGATTTACACCCCACCCCACAGTCAAGAGACGTCTTCTCTGAGGCCCTGGGTGTCGCTGTTTTTTTGTGGGTTTACGTGGTTTTGACCATGGAAGCAAACCTTCTAAGCCTATCAATCCGGCCTCCCCCCTGGGGTGCCTTGTAGAGGCTCTAAAACCCCAGGCCTTAATGCCCTGCTTACAGACTTCCACACTTATCCCCCTTTGTTCAAAGAAATGGCCTTGTTACAATTTAGATAACAACCAAAAGTGGCCACCTAACGGCACCTTTAACCCCGACATTTTACAGGAATTGTCTAATTATTGCCAGCACACAGGCAGATGGAAAGAGATTCCTTATATCCAAGCCTTTTTCTACTTAAGCTCTGTGTCTAAACCCTCTGTCCTTACAAACTGTTCACCTGCTCATGTTTTTCTGGCTATGCCATCTGCTCCTGAAGAACCCCCTAATTCAACTCTGGACCCAGCTAATGAACCTCCACCTTTTTGACCTCAGCAGGAGGCTACTCCGGCCTCAGCTTCTGCAGCTGCCTCTCCATCTCCTGCTCCTCGCTCTGCAGCTTCCTCTCCCAGCTCCTTGTCTACTCCAACAGCCCCACTAAGCCATTCTTCTTCTCCAGTGCCTGGCCGTGGCAAACACCCCGCTCTGACACCTACCTTTACCCCTCCTCTCACTCATTCGCGTGCCTCTGCGGAACCTAATCCTAACCAAGCCAGGCCCGCTACAGTTCTCCTGTTGTGAGAGGTGGCTGGTGTGGATGGATTGGTTAAGGTGCATGTTCCTTTTTCACTCTCAGAGCTTTCCCATATAGAAAAGTTACTGGGTTCTTATACGTCTAATTCTACCACTTTCATAAAACAATTCCAATATCTTACTCAATCCTACAGCCTCACCTTTCATGACATCTATATGATCCTTTCTAATAATCTACTTCCTGAAGAGTGCAGCTAAGTTTGGGAGCAGGCCAGACTACATGCAGATGAGACCCATCAAACTCTTGCCTCCCACCCTCCCAGAGCAGAGGTGGTCCCAGATCAAGAACCACACTGGGATTATAATTCTCTGGGTGGAATTTTAGCTAGGGACAGATTTTTAACTTGCCTCCTAGCAGGCCTCTGCAAGGCTGCCCTCAAGCCGGTAAACTATACTAAGCTCTCAGAGATAATTCAGGATACGAAGGAAAATCCTTCAGCATTTTGGAACGCCTCACAAAGGCTCTGTTACAGTATTCTAACTTAGATCCAGAAACCACGGAAGGCAGACAGTTACTGATGACTCATTTTTTTAATCAGTGCTACCCCGACATCAGGGCTAAGCTTAAACATTTGGAGAAAGGCCCCTTGACCCCGCAGGCAGAAGTCCTAGGGCGGCTTTTAAGGTGTACCATGCGAGAAATGACAAAGCCCGAAATCACTGTCACGTGATAGCCATGACCTCCCAACCACTCGAGGTGACAGACCGCCTGATCCGTGCTGTCTGTGCGGCTCCTCTGCCCCCCGGAGCCCGAGAACTGCCAGGTCCGTGTTTTAAATGTGGTAAAGCCAGCCACTGGGCCCGGGGATGCCATAATCCTCATCGTAGTCCTAGGAGACCTTGTCCAAAGTGTCATAGGGAAGGTCATTGGTCAGTGGATTGTCCTCATGCACATAGTGGCATGGAGACATCAGACCCATTAAATTCCCAAGTTGACCTTTTAGGTCTGGCCATGGATGAATGAGGCTGCCCAGGCTCCTTTGACCCGACCACAACCATCATCTGTAATGAGGAGCCACGGGTAATCATCACAGTATCAGGGCGGCCCATTTCTTTTCTCTTGGACACCAGAGCCACATACTCAGTACTGAGGGGATTCTGGAGGCCTACCTCTCCTTCTAGTTTCCCTATTGTCGGGGTAGGGGGACAGCTTTATCTACCTCAGCAGACTCCACCGCTTAACTGTGTTTTTAGGGGTATTTATCTCACTCATTCATTTTTAGTCATGCCAACCTGCCCAGTGTCTCTCATGGGAAAGGATTTTTTAACAAAGGTCGGAGCCTCCATTTCCTTTGCTCCCACTAACCTTACCCCAGACTCACCAGCAGCTCCATTTCTCCTTCTCTTAGCCTCTCAACCTCCCAACCCTAATGTGTCTTTTCATCTACCAGCCTCCCAGGTGGACCCCCAAGTCTGGGACACCCAAAACCCCTCCGTCACTAAACACCATTCCCCCATTGTTATCCAATTACAGGATCCCAGTAAGTACATTACCCAAGCTCAGTACCCTCTCTCTCTCCAGAGCCTTAAGGGACTTAAGCCTATTATTTCTGATCTTTTAAGGAAAAAGCTACTTCGCCCCACCTCTTCTCCCTTTAACACCCCTATACTTGCTGTTAAGAAATCTAACGGAACCTATCGTCTGGTTCAAAACCTCCGGCTCATTAATTCTGCAGTGGTCCCTCTCCATCCTGTAGTTCCTAATCCTCTCACCCTCCGATCCAATATCCCTCTAGGAACCTCCCACTTCTCAGTTCTAGACCTCAAGGATGCTTTTTTCTCTATTCTTCTCAGCCCTCAACCTCAAAACATCTTTGCCTTCACCTGGACTGATCCTGATACTCACTTCTCCACACAGCTCACCTGGACTGTCCTCCCCCAGGGATTCCAGGACAGCCCACACCTGTTTGGCCAGGCTTTGGCTTCTGACCTGCTCTCACTGTCTCTCCCTAAGTCTAAGCTCATACAGTATGTGGATGACATTTTACTTTGCAGCCCATCTCTGGAGATCAGCAAAACTGATACCTCCACTCTTTTAAATTTCCTGTCCAAAAAAGGGTATAGAGTCTCACCTTCTAAGGCCCAACTGTCTACCCCTCAGGTCATTTATTTGGGATTAACTATAACCCCAACCCAAAAGGCTATTACTCTAGACAGAAAAAAGCTAATCCAGTCTCTTGCAGTTCCTTCCACCAAAGAAGAGGTTTTATCATTTCTAGGAGTAGCTGGCTTCCTGTGTTCCTGGATCCCCTCCTTTTCTCTCCTCGCCTGCCCCTTATACGAGGCACCTCTTGGCTCTCTGCATGAGCCCCTTCCCCATCCTGTTACTAAACCCTTCCAGAGGCTCCAGCAAGCCCTTATCCAGGCTCCAGCTCTTCATCTTCTGGATTTAACCCGTCCCTTTTCTCTTTATGTAGCAGAGAAGGAGGGATATGCCCTCGGGGTCCTAGGACATCAACTGGGACCTTCTTTTGCACCTGTCGCATACCTGTCAAAGAAGATGGACCTTATCACTCGGGGCTGGGCACCCTGCGTACGTGCCTTAGCAGCGGCTGTGCTTCTTATTCATGAGTCAGAAAAACTAACTTTTGGGTCACCCACCACTGTCTTCTCCCACCATAATCTGTCCCACCTCTTAACTTACAAAGGCTTACAAACCTTACCCCCTTCCCGAGTTCTTTCCCTTCAGGTGGCACTAATAGAGGATGCCACACTCACTTTCCAATGCTGCCCACCCCTTAATATCTCAAATCTCCTACCTCAACCTAATGTTAATGATTCCCCATCTCACTCCTGCATAGAGATCTTAGAGGATCTACTGCCCCACCCCTCACATATACAGGAGGGCAAACTGCCTCAGGCCACTTATACCTGGTGCACAGATGGCAGCTCCTTTTTCTGTGATGGGACCCGTAGAGCAGGCTATGCTATAGTATCAGATACAGGGATAGTGGAGGCACAGGCACTCCCTGCCCATACCACTAATCAGCAGGCTGAGTTGATAGCTCTTACACATGCCTTCCAGTTAGCAAAAGGACAATCTTTAAATGTTTACACAGACTCCAAATATGCCTTTCATAGCCTCCTGTCCCATGCGGCTATCTGAAAGGAGCGTGGGTTTCTTACTACAAAAGGAGGATCCATAACTAACTCAGGTTACATTATGGACCTGTTAAAAGCCTCCCATCTCCCCAAAGCTATAGGAATTATTCACTGTCGGTCTCATCAGACCGACAGTTCCATTATTTCCAAGGGAAATAATCAGGCTGACCAAGCAGCTAAGACGGCAGCATTCCAAGGCCCAAACCTACCTCAGTCACCTCAGGGGGTTCAAGCAGTACAGCCTACACTCTCGCAGACACCCCCTGACACCCAGCAAATTCTGTCCTACCTACATCAACTCTTTCATCCTAATAATAAAGCTCTGCTTCATTTTGTTAGGGCTCACCTGCAACCCACCCCTGAGGACTTAAAGTTCCTAAAAGCTATCATAGCCTCTTGTCAAATCTGTCAAAAGTCAGATCCCAAGACCAAATACCGTAGTTTTCCTTTCCCCACCCACCAGGCCAGGGGCTCCCTTCCAGGACCTGACTGGTAGCTGGATTTTACCCACATTCCCACGGTCAGAAGAGTTAAATATCTTCTGGTCCTGGTGGATACAATGTCTGGGTGGATTGAGGCATTTCCCACCACTAATAAAAGGGCCCAGACAGTTTCTGATGTTCTTCTCCGAGAAATCATTCCCCGGTTTGGAATCCCAACCTCTCTTCAGTCAGACAATGGCCCTGAGTTCACTTCTCAGATTTCCCAAAACCTGTCTAAGGCTCTTAACATCCCTTGGCATTTTCATATCCCATACCACCCTCAATCTTCAGGAAAAGAAGAATGAACTAACTGTTCCCTAAAAAATGTTCTTATTAAAATGTCACAGGACCTTCACCTTGACTGGGTAAAACTTTTGTCTCTGGCGTTCCTCAGGCTTAGGGCTCTCCCTCAAAGACACCTTTTCATCTCACCCTTTGAACTCATGTATGGGAGGCCAGTTTTAACCCCAGGCCTCTCACCTAAAACCTCTCCCCTTCCTGATCACCTGCTTACTCCCCTGTTATCTCATCTACACTCCCTATTATGGGATTTCACCGACCACTCATTACCTCAACCTTGCATTAACTCGTGCCCACCGCCGATTAAAATAGGGGATCAGTTATTATTTTCTCCCCGAGACCAACGTCCCTCGCCCCTTTACCCTAAATGGCAGGGACCCCTTAAAGTAATTCTTACAACTCCTACAGCTGCCAAGCTTGAAGGAATCCCTCATTGGATTCACCTGTTGCATCTTAAACCCTTCACCCCTCCAGCTCAAGACACCCCGTCATATACAGTAACTCAGACAGGGCCCTGTTCCCTTAAGTTCCAACAGACACCAGGATCAGCCACTCTTTCTCCAGTTACAGAAAAATAAAGGTCTCATCCTTACTCAACTCTCGTGTGCTCTCCCTTCTCTTCTGTCTCCGATATACTTTCAATGTCATGCTTGATTTCCAGTGGACCACTCAGCTTCTATTACAGAGCCAGAGGTATAAGGACTATCAGGAGCCTAGGTGGTAAGAAACAATAATGAGTCTGTAACCTCAAACTCCAAACTTACAAAACAAACTTTAACATAACAGGTATCACTGACTGCAGCAGTGTCTCCTGGATGTTAAGGTAATGCCATAATACAAAAAACTTATTTCTTTTTAAGCATTTCTTATATAAGCTCCAGGAAGCCGATTTGACCTACCTAAACGGACCAGACTCACCTAAAATAAGTATCATTTAATTCTTTTCTTGTTATTCTGGGTATCAGGAACCCCTAAACCCCTTCCCCCCTCTTTCTTCCATCTGGGGACTCTCCTTTATTAATCACTAAGATCTAAAATTTTTTTTCCCTCCCAAACATAATTTTTGTCTTTCCAGCATCTTGTGAGGTCCAAACTAACAGCCAACTCAGCTTCAGAGCCCAGAAAACACAGCCATGATCAGCCACCCCAGGATGTGGCCAAACACCCCAACTCCTTGGCGCCCACAAAGTCAGCTTGAAGCAGTCATGAGAGACCTTGCTACGCCCCATTTCCACCCATTAGGACCTTCAACCCCCCAAAGTTTTATAATAAACCAAAGGGTGAAATGTAGTCATCTGGCCACCCGTAAGGCTGTACTCCTGGGTCCAAAAGGCAGCCTCATGGGGGTGTGACCCATGTGCGCACATGTGTGGCTACCCCCACCCCTGTGCACATGTGCAAGGCGTGGATCGCCCGCCATCTGCATCACCAGCGTCTGACGCACGTACGCGATTCATCTCTGCGCATGTGCAAGACAGCCTTTAAAAGCCAGATGTGCCATTCCCCTGCTCTCTCTCTCCTCCCCCTTCCCTCACGTTTTCCTCGGGCCCGTGAGCACACCCCTCCTAATAAACTCCTGTTTGGGTTCGTTTGTGTCTCGTGTCTTTTTCCTACTCGCGGCAAAATAACAATACTTCTTCATGTCTTTGGCAAACGTTCAAAGGGCACTCACTAGATGTAGGCACTCTGGTGAGTAAAGACAGTGGCTGACTGCAAAGAACTCATCCAAATGGGAAGATAATGGCCCGTCATAATCCACTGTGGTCACAATGTAATGAAGATCCATCCATACAAAGCATTATGGGTTTGCAAAGTAGAGACTAGAATAGTAGACTATTTCAGGAAAAAGATCACCGTGCTCTGTGAACAGGCTAAAAACAGCAAATAGCTCCACTTAATCTTTCTGAATCTCATTGCTAATTGTCTTGGCTTTTGCTTGCTCTG
>PVIU01027997.1:0-19631 GCA_004026605.1 Ondatra zibethicus | reverse complement strand
TAAGGACTTGTGCTTCTAATATCAGGACTATGTCCAGTGATTTATCCCAGTTAGCATCAGTGGTGTTAGAGGATGGATCTTCCTTGATGTTTGGAATTTATTTCAGAGAAGAATCCAAACATATGGAACAGCAAGGAAGAGCAAAGGGTTAGGAGGTTTCCCAGGATCAAATTCTTGGTGTAGGAGTTTATGCTGATCCACAGGTACAAGCTTTTTACTATGAAGAAATATTGTCCTTATGCCACAAAGCAGCCTTGAATGCTTGGGATAGGATACCAGAACTAAGGAACAATATAGAGTCATATAGCAGGGTTAGGCAGGGACAAGGTGAAACCTGTACTGACCTTTTGCAAAGATTAATTCAGGCTCTGCACATAGGAGTAACAGACCCAGAAGCTAGACAAATAATTTTTGAATCACTGGCTTTTGAAAATGCAAACTTAGAGTACAAAAAAGATAATTGGGCCTTTAAAGTCTAGATCAGCATACCATCAATTTTCAGACTTTTAACTACAATGATGAATCTTGGGTAGAGAAGCAATTTCCAAAGCAATGAAGCTACATCAACCTGACAAATGTTATAATTGTGGTAAATTAGGACACCTGAAAGGGGATTGCAGGTAAGGAATTTCTAGGAATAACACTTCATCTGGAAATGGCAGGAATAGGAAACCTTAGCCTTCAGGTATATGTAGGAGGTATGGTAAAGGAAGACATTGGACCAATGAATGCAGATCAACAACAGACAGACAAGGCAACCTGATACCATTGGGAAACTCCCTGAGGGGCCTCTCTCAGGCCCCCAAGCCAAAAGTGGCCCAGTCATTCCCACTAACCATGGAGGACATGTCACAATAGGAAATTAAAAACTCTAGAAGCTTCTGTGAAAGACTATAAGGTTCTAAATGAGTGCTCAAATTTGGAGGATGAGTCAGAAATTCAAATAGGAAATAAGAAGCATATATTTTGGCAAACATCTATAAATGATCAGAGACCAAAGCTGAGAGTGAGTATAAATGGAATTGTGATTGTTGGCTTGATAGACACAGAAGCAGATGTGAGTATCATCACTCCAGATTCTTGGCATCCAAATTGGCCTCTTCAAGAGGCAGATGTTCAATTACTAGGATTTGGAACCATATCTCGAGTTAAACAAAGCACAAGATGGGTTGACTGTATTGGGCCAGAAGGTCAAAGAGGGAAGCTAAGGCCATATGTACCTGATATTGCAATAAATTTATGGGGCCATGACCCGCTAAAGCAATGGAATACCCAGATTAATATTCCTGCAGTCCCAGGAACTCATAATTCTGGGAAGGATGTGATAAGGTACTATGCACAAAGGTAACCAGCCATTCAGGTTGTACAAGAACAAAAAGCAACTAACAAACCTTTAGAGGTGCCAACAGCCCTACCGTTAAAATGGCTAACCAAGAAACCAATGTGGGTTAAGCAATGGCCTCTAGAAGAAGATAAATTGCAGGCTTTAGAACAATTGGTACAGAAGCAATTAGATGCTCAACATAATGAGGAGTCAACTAGCCCTTGGGATTCTCCTGTGTTTGTTGTTAAAAATAAATCTGGTAAATGGAGAATGGTGACAGATCTAAGGGCTGTCAACAAGGTAGTTCAACCTATGGGCCCTCTATAGTCTGGAATTCCTCTGCCTTCTCTGTTACCCAAAGGATGGCCTCTTATAGTTATCGATTTAAAGGATTGCTTCTTCACTATACCCTTACAAGAAAATGATAGAGAAAAATTTGCCTACACAGTGCCTGCTTATAATAATTCTCAGACCACTAGGAGGTACCAGAGGACTATACTCCCACAGAGGATGGTCAATAGCCTAACCCTGTGTGAGTCAGCAGTTGGAAATAATACATAGGCAAATTCCTAAGTCTATAATTTACCATTACATGGATGACATTTGCTATATGATTCAAACATAGATACTTTAAAGAATGTTTGAAGAAGTAAAGATAATTTTGCCTAAATGGGGATTACAAATTGCTCCTGAAAAGATTCCAAGAGGAGATTCTGTTAATTACTTAGGTTACAGAATAGGTTTTCAGAAAATTAGAACACAAAAGGCACAAATTATGAGAGACTGATTACGGACTCTTAATGACTTTCAAAGATTTTTAGAAAACATTTCCAGTCTACAACTGGCTGTTGGGATAACACCTGATCTAATAATTCATTTAAACAAAATCTTAGATGGTGATAAAGATTTGAATAGTCCTAGAGAATTAACAGCTGAAACAGTTTTTTGCTTATTATAATATTAAGCATGTTACAGGTATACCACAATCCTACATGTCAAGCAGTTATAGAAAGATCAAATCGAACTATAAAGGATATGTTAAACAAACAGAAATGGGTGGAAAATGCCCCCCAAAATAGATTACATAATGTCTTATTAACCTTGAATTTTCTTAACGCTAATGAGAAAGGGAAAACAGCAGCAGAAAGACATTGGATAATGGAAAAGTCTGAAGAACCAAATCAACTGGTTTATTTCAAGGATTGCTGACCTCGCAATGGAAGCCAGGAGATGTGCTGCACTGGGGAAGGGGTTTGCTCTTGTTTCAACAGAAGAAGAAAAATTGTGGATACCATCAAAATTCATAAAGGTTCAATTTGAAGAGGAGAAACCTCTTGGAAAGGAGAAAGGACAACTCATCCACAATGATGATAATCATACAGGTGGTAAGAAAAACATATAGGATGGGGGCAGGGTTCTGGTCTTATCTCCACAAGAAAACACTCATCTTTGAAAAATTCAAAGGACCCTGGATGTTTGAATACTGACAGATGGAAAAAATTACTATCCAATATGGATCAGCAAGTAAATCAAATACGTTCTGTAGTAACAATGTGCATATATGTGTGTGTATTTGTATTCATAAATATATAGAGCTGGTTTTGGAGTAGGACTCTGGCTCAGTCCCTCTCTAATTCCAAGCCTGTTGTTAAGAGAAAAACCCAGAGTTTCTGTCTCATGTCAGGAGCCATGATATGGGACAGAAGAAAAAAAGAATTTAGAAAACATCTTGGCTTTCTTCATATCTATCATACCTTTCATTGAATATATATGTCTGTATATGTTTATATAATTAATGTTTAAGTTTTTTACAATGTACAATGAGTTTTCCTGCACTAATCTTTGAAGTTTCCAGGAAGAAGATGGGGCCCCATAACAACTCCACCTGGTTGATATGACGTCATGACACTGATAGCGCTACTACAAGACCTGTTTGGGTACCAGCTGCACAAGATGGTTCCAACTTCGTTAGCTGAAATGCTGCACATCTTTTACAACATTCTGTCCAGACCTCCACAAGATACTCAGAGACTATTTGCAGTTTTACCAGACATTAATCTTAATTTACCCATAATTTTACTTTCACAGGATCCCCTAGAAAGAATGTCGCCCCCATGACAGCTGGAAGTAATTCTAGAAGACGACGTCCCCTCTCCCAGCACAGTTTGTCCTCAGGCTTAGGGACATCATTTAGGGGTTGATTATAATTGGTATACGGTTGAGGGTTGGGGAGGAATTTTATAAGCTCAGGGACCATTTTGAAAAAAAAGGGGAAAATTGGATGATGGGATAATAGATTGGTGTTTGTGAGTTATTGTTTATAGACAATTACATTGGTATAGATTCTTGTATATGGATACAAAGCTAAATTATTTCGAATATTGTATGCTTCTACCTCTGTTTAAAACATTTTTTATATATTGATATATATATTTACCATATTGCAGTGTACATTTCTACCTCTGATTAAGAGACTTACATATTGTTTATGTATTGATATATATATTTACCATATTGCAGTGTATATTTCTACTTCTGTTCAAGATACTTATACATTGTTTACATTTGGAGGTCATTGTCCTCATTTATTGCTCAGTTGTTTATTGTCTTAGTCCTTAAGTTAGATAGGTATTAAGAATTATAAATCAATAGTCATCTATGTTTGTCATATTTATAGTTAGACTAATCATGTTCTTTAGGTGCATAGAGATTATATTCTGTATAAATAGATAATCTTCAACGTCTTCAAAGGGCTGTAGAAAATGGCATTTAATTTAATTTAGAGTTCTGTGGTAGTGAGGCACAATAGTACCTGGTAACACCAATCTATTCCCGAGAGATTGTTGAGCAACAAAAACACTCCACTTGGAGCTTGTCTTCTTCTTGGCAAAACCGGCCTTTGGGCAGGAACTGCCCATACCTCAACCACTGACAAAATCATAGTATCCGGGAATGGATAAGCAGAACTGTCAAATTTTGCCAAGACATGGTAAGACAGTTTTGAAAAATTTCTTGCCTTTAAAAATAATCTGTCAGTTATTCTAGGCCTTAGACAAAGTTGGTTGCTTCAACATTGCAAACGTGACTTTGGGTGACTGCCCAGGTAGCAAGTTGTCTCTGTGATTTTCTACATGTTTTGGAAGTTGTCTGATTGTACTTCCTAATTACTCAGTTAACATTATTTCCCCTCTCGGATCTTTGATGGGGTTGACAACTAGATAAATGTAGTTACTTTCCTCTCATGACTTGGCCAAGTTATTTATTATACAAGACTTAAGCTAGTTGGAATAGAATATTTGTTTTTATTGTATATAATTTTGTAGTAGGTTTAGAACTCTCTTATTTAAACAAAAGGGGGAGGTGCTGCGGAAAGGTGTATAGCTAACAACTACCTGCCTACTGAGGCGTGACTTCATAGACTATTTACCTGGATGCTGAGTCGCATCCAGCTCTCTTCCTCTCTGCCTTTCCCTCCGGACCCCGGTTTTGATGGTTAGGTTTGTTTGGATCTCATCTTTATCCATCGTTCACACAGAGAATCCTGATTTGTAAGTTTTATCTATTAATAAATACCTGTATATTTCTTAGTTCTGAGCTAGTATGGGATTTCTTTTATTAAGCGCCAGAGCTCTCCGTGTTTATCCTATTAATATCTACTGGGCTTGAGTTAGAGTTTCGTGGCACTGCAGAAGATAAAGATCTGAGACTCTCGTCACTTGCTGCAACAGCACCTCATTAGGAAGTTTGGCTCTTTATTTAACTTTGTTGGTGGAGATAGAACTCTAATCTTTTCTGTAGTGTTTTGCCTAAGTAACAAGACAATTGTCTTGTGTTACTTTATGTTATACTCAGTTGTCCCTTTCCTATTTTATTAGTTAGAGAAACTAACTTTAGCTGGAACTTTTTCTGTGTTTAACTATTGACATTTCAAAGCTTTTGGTTTTATCTAAGAATAAGGCATGGAGAGCTATGCTGTATGGAATACGTCACTATGTTCCTCAAAAAACTTGTTTGGAGAAACACTGAATTTTAGAAGAAAAGAAAATTTCCTTTAAATATAAGTTTTCCATTCAAATAAAATATATATTAGGTTATACTATGTAAGGCATTCAATATTTCACTTATTTTTAGTACTGGGGATTGAAAAATCCTGGTCATAGTGCATACAAAGCAATTTTTTTCAGTAAGCTACATTCCCAGCCCAAGATTTTATTTGAAGCTATAAACCTCTGTGTCTTAATAGTGTGCTAGATAGGACATTTGACAGTTACTGCTGAATAGAGCATCTTTTTCTCTCCTAGCAGATAGCATAGATAATCTACTAAAATATGTCATCTTTGTATTTCTCAAGTCTTCTTGTTAATATGAACACTTTTATATGTTCTCAGAACTACACTCTTACATGCATTATGTGGAGCTATTAAGTCAATTTAAATAGCGCTACAACTAAGGGAGGAAATATGAGAAGAAAATACCCTCCCAGTGAGACACTTCTACAAGCACCTTTAAATGACTGCTCCATGAATCCTTTCACAGTCAAAGGGCATGCTGTTTCAGGAACAGGAGAGCAGAGTGGGTAGGAGTGATTGTTATCACTGTTGATACAGTGGCGTTGCCTATAAACTGACCAGAAGCTCCTGTGTTTGGAAATGGTGGAATACATCACAACATAGATGAGATTTTGTCAGTCTGATCATTTCAGCCCAGGCTTCTCTGGAAGCAGCTGCATTTCAGATGATGCTGAGCCACATGAATATGCCAATGCTTGGATTCTTTTAGACCTAGTAAATCCAACTGACTGTCCCTCCAATTACTAAGATTTCTCTTCTGGAACATATCTGGAGTAGTTGCAAACAAGAAGAGATCCTGGTAAATCAGCTTTCCTACCGTTTTATATGAAATGAATACTCACTCGTTCCTCATGAATTTTATCATACTTATGTTTCAAATCTATTTATTTCAACAAGTGAAAATCGAAAGCAAGTCTTGATAGAGCTACAGAAAATATTCATATAGGTCAAAGTCACTCAAAAAGAAAGAACGCTGTTGCCTATAAAAATGATTATGTTCCTCCAGGTCCTGTATAGTTCTCTGATAAAGTGTATAAGAAGTATACTTTGTTCTTATAATTTTCATTTGTGTTATTTTATTGTTCTTGGTTACATTAGTATATTTGCATGCTAATATATACATCTAATTTGTGCATATTCCTTCATCTACCCTGCCAACCCCCTTTCTCTCTATCTCATTAAAATCCCCTTTGTTCCACTAGAGAGATTTACTTCTACCTTAATGTCACTTGTATACAGATTAATTTATGTATCTCCATAAAATATAGAACCCATAAATGAGAAAAATATGGTATTATCCAGTTATTGATTTAATTCTCATAATATGATTTTCTTCAGTTGTATCCATTATCCTCCAAATGGCATACATCCATGTGTTTTTAAATGGCAGTTCTTGTCTTGCACACTATTGTGTATATAAACCAGATTTTCTTTATCTACTCTTCTGTTGATAGACACCTCAGCTGGTTCCATAACTTGGGTATTGTGAAAAGTGCTGAAATTAACATTTCTATGCACATATCTCTGTGATATGTTGATCAAGAGTCTTTAGGATCAAAGGGAAATACTTTTCGTGTAGGAAGGGGAGAGATGAGTGGCTATTTCCTCATGTACTTAAGGCACTATTTAACTTGAATGAGCTAACATTGTCTTGGAGTTGAATTTAGTCCTTATGAGCTTAAATCATTTTTGCAGTTCTAGTGCATCTCCTAATCAAGTCAAGAATCAGATAGCCTTTCATTGCTTTTGTTGGCCTTGCAGGCTGATATTTCCACAGCAAAACAAATTTCTTCTTAACTAGAACAAAAGCAGCCAGGCAGAGCACCACAGGCAAATGAAGGTCATAAAGGTCACAGTCCTACAAGCTTTGGAATTGGCCATTCATTTTAGCCTCAGTTAAAAGAGCAATGACCAGAAGAGGACGTCCACTGTGTAAGTGATGAAGAATGCAGAATGCAGACTCTGCAGCTCCACCTTTCAAGCACATCAGCTGCTCCTGCCTTACTGACCTCCTGTTTGTTATAATCGCATGATTATTTGTGACCAACTGATTTACTTTTCCTCTCTGTTATGATGCTCAGACTAAACCTTTGAATTATGTTGAGGAGCTTTGATCCTAAACTTCCTCTTCAGGGTCACTGGCTGGCATCACTGTGTACGTGTCTGGCCTTGTGACTAAATCTGTAATGGCAGACACCACAGCAGCTTGCAGTAGGTTCCTGATAAATGTTTGCTGATGATTCTAGATTCAGTACCAGTAATAAGTTAAATTTTTTATTACAGAATTTCACTATTCTGCAGCTGTTTCTCATCCATTTCTGTCACACTAAATCACTGAGCCACATTCCTCAAGGCTTTGGCTGAGCTACATCCTGATTATAAATTAGACATCTTTGGAAAATTGTGTTAAACTTTTTCATGATAATAGTCATCTTGGGGTGGAGAGGAGGAAGGGTGTGTTGCTGATGTTATGTGACAGTGAGTACAGCTTTGTCAATATAAATCCAAGTCAAGTAACTAGAAATGTCGTACTCAGTTGGGAGAAATGGCTGAGCCAGCACTGCACATTGCTATCACCTTTCCTAGACCTAGATAAGCACACACTACACACACAATCCAACTGAAAGAATTATACAAATATAACTTAAAAGACTTCTATTTCTAGTTGAATATATTAGAAGTAACCCTGTTCATGTTTCCAAAAAAATGACAACCAGTTAAAATGTTGAAAAGTTACTTTGCAAAGAATACTTATATTTTGAAAACTGGTGGCAGAATTAAGTATTAGGAGAGCTCTTGAGAGTGTGTATCTACAGTCACAGGCGGACCTTAATGCCTGCCTTTATATATACTGTGGTATTAAAACTATGCAACTCACAAGACAGTGAAAGTCACACCCTCTCTTCTTCAGGCTGACATTTTGCACATGCTTTGAACATCTTTTGTTTTACCCCAAGTATAAACTCATAACAATTAATAACATTAGGCAGTGTCAGTGTGTGAGGCATCACTGTTCCATTGCAAGCTCTTTAGTAGCAAAGGCTTTGATTTCTCTGCTTGGCTCTGCTAATTGGGACAACCACCCAGAGTGGGACTGTTCAGTCACCTGTTCCCAAATAAACATCACTGACTGTACTTCTGAAATAAAACTATTTCTCAGCTGTGATATCTTCCTATTGATGTGTCAAACCTTATAAGTCATTGGTTCTTTACCTGAGGTCCGGGCAAGAACTCCAGGAAATATATTCTTCCGAATTGGGAATTACTGACATTTTTTCATTTGCATAAACATCTATTGAGATTTAGTATTTCATTCAAGTGTTAATGAAAGCACAGCACAAAACAGTATTAACAGCATCTATGATTTTGTAACTGTAGAAATAATGATTTTTCAATCATAATATAGTTATATTTGCTCTTTAGTTATCCTTTTACATCACTAGTGGCTTTAAATAATATGAAGATTCTTTCAGTTACCAGACAACACAAGTTTTTACATTTGCTCTACAGAGATACTAAGTAGCTCAGGGTAAAGGTTCATGTATTTACAGCCATGATTCAAATATCTATGCTATTTCCCAGTAATTCTCGACTACAAATATTTGTTGATTAATATGCAAAATGAGGGAGGATGTTATGGCTACTCTTGGTTATTGACTTGACTATGTCTGGAATGAACTAAAATCCAGAAGTGGAGGGCAATCCAAAAACTTGGTTTAAAGGGTGTGAATCCATTTCTAGTAGACCTTTGAAGCAGGAAGACACAAATCTTTGACCTGGATCTTGAGGCAAAAAGACACACCGTTAATACGGGAAATACCTTCTGCTGGAAGTCTATATAAAGACATAGAAAATGGAAACTTTTGCTCTTTGACCACTTACCCTTGCTTTGATAATACATCCATCCATTCAGTGACATTGGAGTATACGTCTTTGGGATTTCAGTATATACAGAAGACCAGCTGAGGCACTCAGTCTTATGGAACTAAGCAATTACTAGATTCTTGAACTTTGTGCTTACTGGACTGCAACATATAAGTCATTCAAATATACCACATATATGGAGATTTATTACATTTATTATATATATGATTTATTTATGGTATCTTCTATCTATGTGAATATATATATATATATATATATATATATATATATATATAGAGAGAGAGAGAGAGAGAGAAACAGAAAGACAGAGAGATGGAGAGATGGAGAAACAGAGAAAAAATACACACACACACACACAGAAAGCAAAGACTATCCTATAGTCAATGTTATGTTATTACCTTGGATAATCCAAAACAGAATGTTCAAAGATGTCTTTTATAAAATGAAATATAATGTAATTTTCAGCTTGCTTGGCAATGCACTATAAGGATGGCTGTATTGTATCATAAAACTTTTGAACATTTTGTTAACTTTGTTGGTATGATACAAAACTCTCAATGGATATTTGCTTCTGGCACTAGAAAATAATAAATATGAAAAAGACAAGTTCAGATTTCTCAGTCAGAAACACTCAGAATCAATGCTAAATAACTTTTCTTTGTATCCACTAGTTAACCAGTTTCTTTAGCTACATGTTAGTAATGGGTCAGAGAATTCTGTGAAGCTTCCATTAAACGATGGTGTTAGAGAATCCTTTTCAACCTTAAAAAGAGAGAATTGTCCTTTGTAGCCTTCAAAACAAGGAAGATTATGAAATGATCAAAATGAATAATTGTATTTAAGCCCAGCTTGATTTATAGACAAAAGAAACGTTCTTTGACTAAATGAGACAAATAAATTTAATTTTGATGTAGAAATGGAATTTTTATGATCATTTCTATTGATTGCACATTTAGGAGTACTTATACTTAGAGATTTGTTTTCAAGGTGTCTGTACCACAATTATATCTAGAATTTTCCCTGTAAAAATTATTTATTCAAGCTGAGTTTTTCAACTGAACTTAACAGTCTTCATAGCATTTCCATTCTTTGTAAAAGTGGATTGGTGGGCAATTGGCTGAAACCGAAACTGAAACAGAAAATTTGTTTATGAGGCACTGATTATTTACTAACAGACTTGATAGAAAAGAATACACTATAAGTAGATTTGTCACACACTGGACATGGTCCTGTAGAGTTGTTACCTTGACAACAAATTTTGCCATAAATATACAGACAGATAATTTATCTGAACCTATAAAAATTCATCCTAGAAGAACATTGGAATTATGCGTTATTTTTGTGACAAAATTGCTTTCAAAAGCTCAAAGATCCATAATTCTCCATTTCCTATGACACACAGTTTTCTTAGAAAGTAAGCCCTTACCTATATATTTCTTATAAAATTCTGATGACAGGGTCCAGGTTACTAAGAATTTTATTGCACCTTTCAATATATGCCATAGACAACAGATTCAACTCACTGAAAACTTTAAATTCTAAATTTAGTTTCTGCTTTAGCAATTGGCCTTGCTTGTAGACAGAAGTTTCTGTCCTGCTCCATCCCTCAGTCATTCAGTGCCAAAGAAACACACAGAGACTTATAATAAATATAAGCTGTTTGAACTATTAACCCAGGTTTATTATTAATTAGTTCTTAAAACTTAAATTAATCATGAATTATTTAATTCTTATCTATGTTTAGCCACATAGCTTTGTACCTTCTATCACTGAGGCATTTTCAACTTGCTCTCTTTGAATCTGGCTGGTGACTGCATCTCTGCTTTCTTCTTCCCAGAATTTTCTTGTCTGGTCACCATGCCTATACTTCCTGCCTGGCTATTGGCCAAACAATATTTTGTTATACCAATACAAGTGACAAATCTTTACAGTGTACAAGAGCATTATCCTACAGCACATGCTCCCAAAGTTTGTTCCATTATTTTCCAAGAGAATGCCATCAAGTGTGAGCCAGTTATTCAAAGATAGATCCCATGGGAGGTTTTTTTCATTTGAATGATATTAACACTGTAGTTTAAGTGGCAACAATTAGGCTCATTTAACTTAATTTCACAATTAAGAGGAAGCATACTTGTAAATCATAATTGCATGTGTCACCAGACTGGTGTTTCAATTTCAAGCTAAAATTTTTGTTTGTTAGTATTTTGCCTGAAAGTCTAGAAATTAACAAGCTATGGATATAGTATGCATTTTAAAGATAGTGATTACAGAATTACTTAATAAGCTATATGAAATATCTAAACAAAGTTTTTTAATCTAAGGTGACTTTACATTTTTGCCTAAGAAAACTGAATATATAGTAAGCAAAATTCAGGAAAGGAATTAAAGGAACAAGCATAATTTTAGACAGTTGAGATTTGGGTACGTGTTAGACAGGAAAGCAAAGATATTGACGATAAATGTGGTCATAATAATTGAGAGAGTTTGGGACTGAAACTGTGTCGTGAAAGCCAACATAGCAGTTAGTATTTAAAGCCAAATCAATGAATAGAGAATGCATTAGCGTGAGTGGTCAGATCGAAGAGCAGGAACTCCAGCTTAAGACAGCAACTGTGTTAAAATTTAAGAACAGAGGTTAAGTTATGTTAGAAAAATAAAATGAAAAAAATATTAATTTAGGCAAAAATTCCCTGAAATTTATTGTAAAGGTATGTTAAAAATAAAACTGGAATCTTGAGTTTCAAACAAGGCAGACAGAAAAAATTAGGAAACTGATTATTTTTCACAGAATTTATTAACAAAATCATCACAGACTTCGATGAGAATAAATTCAGTAGAAGTAGTGGAATAGAAATGCTAATTAGAGTGTTTAAATACGACTTAGGTAGGAGGCAGTGAATACAACCAACTTTGCCTAAAAGCTTTCCTATATAGGAGAGCAGTGAAAGGAAAAACTTACATGAATAAGATGAGAGTCCCTGAAGGTAATTTGAGTTCACAGTCAGGATGACAGTAGATTTAGTATTTCATTAAGAGTTCTGATTCATTAGTGATCTTAGTGGGGAGAGAAAACGACAAACAATTTCTCTTGACCACCAATCAATTTCCAAAAGGCTTCATTGTTATGACCTCATCAACTCCCAAAGTCCCTATCCACTAACATTATCACACAGAAAATCCTGTCTTAACGTATGAGTTTGGGGGAGAGGTACGAACAACATAGACAGTAAGCACAAACTGTGTTTGCAAAGTGACAGAAGTGAATCAAAAAAGTGAGAGGGAATGTTGGTCAATGAGTAGGGCAATAGATTACGGGGGACAAAACCAATTACACAGAATGACGGAATGGGGCCTTTGAAGTACATTTTGTAGTTCAAGACGGACAGTTACAACATAGCCTACAAGCTGGAGTCCATAGATATACTTGAATGACTCATGTAGCTTTGTTTTTCTTATTGGTGAGGAAGAACCTCATGTGGAAACACAGGAAAGATGGAATGTCCAAGCAAATGCATGTAAGATAAGGAATAGAAAAGGTAGCAAACAGGTAGTTAAAACTGACTATGAACACATCATGGGAATGTTGAGATACACTTGGAGTTCATTTGAACTTTGTGTTACATTAGAATCACTATAGTCACCTTTTTTGCATTTTTCTGTGCTGTATTCTGATACATATCAGGTAGTAACTTTAATTTAATTAGCTGCAAAGGTTTTCTACGAAAGGAAAAAGAACCCCCAAAATTATAGGATATTCTAAGAAGCTATAGTCATCATCTTGTGATCTGATTCTGAGTAAGGAAAGAAGATATAACAAAGTGATTAAGAAAGCTAATAATCTCAATTCATCGAAATTTAATGAATTAGATAAAAGAAATTGAAAGTACAAGGAAAAGATAATTGTGGCTAAATTCCAAAGACAGGAATACCTGAAAAACTAAGATTTGTGGCAGAATAAATATTGCATATAAAAATACCTAAATGGACTGGGCAGATGGCTCTGTGGTTTACTTACCATGTACCCAGATTTGGTTTCCTGAACCAACTTGGTGACTCCCAGCTGTATAACTTCAGTTCCAGGAAATCCAATATTCTCTTCTGAACAGACACCAGATATGCATGTTCTGCCCAAACATAAACACAACCACGCATGCGTATATATAAGAACAAAACAAACAAGCAAAAAGACATAGGATGAATTAGAATATGTAGCTGAGGAAAATGGAGGGGGATAATTATTGCATATTAGATCAAGAAAATAATCTCACAATTCAGTATTAAATTTTTAATGTACATTGAATTGCAATTATCAAGTTTCATAATGAAAAAGTTGATGAGAAAAAATTTCAGCGGAGTTGTGTGTCATCATTAAATTACAAGAAATAGACATCAGGAATGAAGAAGACCAGAATAAAGAATTATACCGTGACACTGAAGCTAAGCATTTTACAGAGGTTAAAGGGACAGATCTGATGAGAGCAATAAGGTAAGGGACTCTTACACTATCTCTAGTAATTTGCTAGGGTTCCCCAAGAGAAACCTGTGAAAGATGGCTGCTAATCCAATTCTATTTTGTCCCCATTAGAAAAACAATGACTCTTATAGAACATGTATTTCTATAAACCAAAAGAATAGCCTGAGGATTAATTTGCCAATGAATCTTGAACTTCTTTTCAAACAGACATAATAAAAATGGAGAGCATGATGGAATTATGGAGTCACGCTTTAGACAAAGTTACAGCATGATGTGGAGAATGCTCAGTGGGAAAAACACGGGCTGTGCAAACCGGAGGACCTGAATCCAAATACTTAAAATTCATTTAAAAGCCAGATAGCGTCACATGTATCTGCCATCTCAGTGCTCCTGTGGTAGAAACAAGAGAATCCCTAAGATCAGAGGGCCAGCCAACCTAGGCTACAGAGCAGACAACAACAAAGTCACTCAGTTTCCAATGAAATGGGTAGCAAGAACTGGTTCCTGAGGTTGGACTTATCACGGACTCTGAGATACACATGCCCACATTCACACGCACAAGTCTGCACACATGGACACATGTATGTAAACAAATTCCATAGATCATATACACACGAAAGTAAAAAAATGTCTTTTCTTTGCTTCCTTCTTGAGATAGTTATGAATCAAATTGTAGGTGGTGATGGTAACTATGGTTAATGTTACTAAAAGTATGGAAAAATATTTTCTACTCTAGTTTTGTAGAAAGGGACAGTTGTGGTTGTAGGAATGCCCTTATTACAAATTTTAAAAGTCAAAGGTTACAAGCAAGGCATGTATATCTCTTAACTCTTCAGATTTCATAGGGTTTTTCAGTGGTGTCTGTGTCTAAGCAGAACATGATGGAGGACTGTTATTAAGATTTCAAAGAGAATTCTCACTTTTTAGATAAAAGTGTTCCCCTCGATGGAAAAATTATAGATATCTTAATAAAAGGCTTAAAACTTTGTTAGTAAAATTCATGCTATTTCATTAATACATTGCATGTGAGGTGCAACTGAATACTTAGTGGAGATTGTTAGAAGGAAATAGGTGACCTGAAGGGCAGAGGAAAGGCAAAGTAGAATTCATTATCTGAGGAAAAATAATTTTCAATTATACAGATAGGTTGCTGAAAAATTTTTACACTTAAATAAAAATAAGTGCATTACCTCAAAACCTAATAGTATATGATATTAAAGTAATCTTCCCAAGAAAAAATTCTGACAGCTCTCTACATTGTCTACCTCCCTGTGAACTGTATGACAAGCTACAAGCTTCAATACATGCTTAGAGCTGTTTACCAATCTGCAGAAACATTATGTAACATTGAGTAGATCATAAGAGATGAGTTGCAGACTACCAATCAACTGGATTTCTTGTTCCTTACAAAACTAAGGTTATTATTCAAGAGGTAGGATTTTTATTGCAATTGCTGTCTTTCTGTCTGCAGGTCTGCAGTGCCCAGAATACAAGATGCTCAGTAGAGAGAAGTGGCCTGTTTAGAGAAATAACATCATCTGTTCTAATATCTACAGGTCATCAAATCTGTTTTATATAGTCCCAATTTCAAATGAAGCCTTGCATTATTGTCTTCAATCATGTATGTCAAAAAGTGTAAAATTCTTTCCTAAACAATTTCTATGAATATAAGTATTTATTTATCAGTGGTATTCACTTTGCATCACAAATTTTCTTTATGCTAAGAATATTCCACGAACAGCCCATCTTTGTCACATTTATTCTTTTTAGTTTGTTTTAGCCATAGCAAATATGTGTTTTGAAATTATAATTAACATACAGACAGCAAATATGAGATAAAGAGTACCATCGATATTTCTTCAGCTCAGTGATGACAGCAAATCAACATCATCATCATCAAATATTCTAATGTAATCTGAAAGATACTTCTCTAACAATTAGGAAAGGTTCAGGAGATGTTAGCTCCTTTTCTCTTTGCTATGACAAAATGCTTCACCAAACAACTTAAGGAAGAAAGGGCACATTTTTGGCTTGAGTGGGTGCAATCTATCATAACAGGGTAAGCATGGCTGCAATAACAAGGAGTGGTTGCTCACATTGCAACTCACTGTTCAGAGAGAATCAGGAAGTAGAGCCTGGCTATAAAACCTCAGTCCTTTCTCAGACACTCACTTTTTCCATCAGGACCCCATCTAAAACTTCTCAACTTTCCCAACAGTGCTGTCAGCCGGGGACCAAATATTCAAATGCGTGAGCCTATAGGTGACATCTCACATTCAAACCACAGCAGAGGACTCTTTCCTGCTGGATTCTAAGAGTTACCATCAAAGCCCAGTAATCAAGACACTGTACCAGTGCAGTGAAACAAAGAGTTCCAGAAGTATCTCTCAGCAGTGAACTGCCTTGGGTAGATCTCTGGGCTTCTCAACAATGAGATAAAAGTCTTCTCAAGGACAACAATATTGCCAGTGTAGACAGGGGAAAGTCTTCAGTTATCCACAACCAAGATAATACTGGGAGCAGGAGAGGTGGCCTTCCCTAGGGAAGAGCACACTAATTGGTTGCTCATTTCCAAATAGTCAGCCCTGAAAACAAACGTACAAGTAACATTGTACTGACTGAGCAGGTTATATTTTAAGAAAAAAAGTATATGAATTCTATACATAGATATATAGAGAAAGATGAGAAATAGATGGTATATATACATAAAGAGATATGGATATAAATTCACAAATGGATATAAATTCACAAATACATACATTTATGCAATAACAATTAATAAATAAGGAAGTCCTGAATTTGAAGAAAAACACAGAAGGAATATGGAAGAATTTGGAGGAACAAAAGTGAAGGGAGAAATGTAGTTATATTTTTCTCAAAAAAGAAAAAGAAAGGAAAGAAAGAAAATGCCAGAACACTTGAAAATATCCATGGGAGAGTTCAGCCTCAAGCCTGATCTCCCAGAATGCACAAAATTAATTCAGCATAAATCATAAATTTTAGAAATAAATTTAAATCTGTTTAAAAGAAAAATAATAGCGTTTTATAGCATATAAAGATTTTTAGACAATTGTAGAAAATGTTAAAAAATAGTAAATGGAAATATGTCAGATTAAATCTTTAGTTTATTAAAGGGCTACAATCAGAAAATTAAATGACAAATTCTAGCCTGAGAGCTATATTCTAATATATGTATTTTCTCTATAAATAACTGAAATAGCAATAGAAAATAGCCCATTTATAATCTGAGCAGACTGAAAGACATTTTCTAAAATAATCATAATAGATTACAAAGGGATTCTTTAAATCATAAGCGGTAAAGAAAATACAATGAAATAGAGAGTTCTTCAAGAATTGGCACTGTTAAAATTGACTGATAAGGTTTGAAACTAAATTATTCCATATTCACTAAATTTCCCTTTCGTTAATTTATGAGTTAAATTTAAGGATTTATAAACACTCTATTCTTTAAAAAAAATGATAGTATGCCTAACACACCAAAGAAGGTTTCTATAAACATAAACACAGGTGGGGTCTTATATAAATGATCCTTCAGGAATGTCAGTTCCAAGATGCATATAGTATGGAACAAAAGTGGCATTATATGGAAGGCTAGAAAACTTAAATATAGCACAAGACTATCAATTCTACATGGAGAAGTTTTGGCAGTGCACCAGATGCCACAGCAGTTCACACTGAAACCATTGGTTTACTGCCTCCACTTGACGGTTTGGTTCAGCTGCCAAACCTAGATCTCTTCTAGCTTCTCTCATCCCACAGACCTCAATCTTCTGCTACCAGACACTGCAACAAGGTGTAGAATTAGCTCCCTCTCCAGCATTTGCCACCTTATCCACTGAGGCAGAGTCTCTCGGTCTACAGAGCCGGATGGAATGGCTACTCTTGATAGCCACCTTCATCTGGGGACCCCTGCCTCTGCCTTCAGAGGCCAGAGTTACAGGTGGGAAGCCACGCCCAACTATCATTTATGTGAAATCTAGAGAATCGAACTCTAGTCCTTGACCTTGCATGGGAAGCACTTTAACCTTCAAACATCCAGATTTAGTTTTATTGTTTGTTTATTCTTTATGAAAGTCACCATGCTTCCTTGTGGTTTTCTGTCTGTGAATGCAAACACAAAATTTTATATTGCTGATTCCTTCCTCAACTTCTCACTCACTTTCTCTTAGCAATTTCCTGTCCTTCTGGCTTCAGACCTAAGGAATAGACACACCAGTGACAGCAGGATAGAGGTCATCCAGCTTTCATTAGAACAAAGTCAGTTCTCATGTTGAACCATGTATTGTGTCACTTACAAAACTTTTTGAATCTCTGACTGAATTTGACCCAACAATTTGATTTGTTATGTGTCTGACAAAAGACATGAAAATATATTACCATCAATAGCTCTATGAAATATATGAATATGTGCAATATATAAAATCTACTGATGAACAGAAAACAAATCAAAGTATTTACATTTTCACAATATGAAGAAATTTCAGAAGTATTTTGCTGACTGAAATAAACCATAAAAATTAAGTTCCTATACTCTATGAACTTGCAAATATTAATTCAATCTGGGCATAGTGCCATATGCTCTCTTTCAGCACTCGGGTGGCTGAGAGCTAAGGCCATGAGTCCAGTCTGGGATACATAGCAAGACTACCTAAAATCAACAAAGTATTCCCTATTAATATAAGTACAAATACAGGCAAAGACTTTCACAAGATAAATTAAAATATATCTTTCCCTACAGGTTCAGTTTCCTCAGGAAAAGGTCCAAAAAACTTTCTGCACTATTGAAATGTTTTATGCCCAGAAGACCAGCTTTGCAGCAACATATTTGTCAAAATTCATTAAACATAAACATTTATCTGTTCATTGTTCTGGCTGAGAATTCTGTCTCAATAAAGATAGTCTATGAAAAATGTTAAAATATGTATGTTTTACAACCTGGGTTTGTTAAAGTGTAAAGAAAATATAACTTAAGAAAACGTGAATTCTGACTGGGTAGATAAGAAGAAACACAAGGTAGGAAGGGCATTGGCCATAGAACTTTGAGAATGAATAAGAACCAAGGCTGAATGAAAGGCCAGGTGATCCAGCATTTCGTATTTCATTCATTTACCTGTGATTTCCATGCTTTCATTTTTCTAAAACTGAGTAATATTCCATTGCGTAAGTGAATCACATTTTTATTATTGGCTCTTCTGTTGAGGGACATCGAGGCGTTTCTAACTTTTGGCTATTATGGTTATAGCAGTAATGAGCATGTTTGAGCAAGTGTCTCTGTGGTAGAATGAAGTGACCTTTGGTTATATGCCCAAGAGTGGTATAACTGGATCTTGAGGTAAACGGATTCCCACCATTATGAGAAACAAACCACACCTTAATTTCCATAGTGACTATGCAAGTTTGCACTTCCTCTACGCAGTGAGTTAGTGTTCCCTTACTCCATATACTCTCTGGCATAAGCTTTTACTTTTTGATTCACCTTATCTATTCTAAGGGGAGTCAGATGTAATTTCAAATTATTTTGATTTGCATATCCCTGATGACTATGGATGCTGGATAAAGAACACATGATACCCAATTTCCTGAGAAACCGCCACACTGATTTCCAAAGTGGTTGCACAAGTTTGCATTCCCACCAGCAATGGATGAGAGTTCCCATTACTACCTCAGGATCCAGCAATACCACTCTTGGGAATATACCCAAGAGAAGTCCAATCATACTACAAAAGCATTTGTGCAACTATGTTCATAGCAGCATTGTTTGTAATAGGCAGAACATGGAAACAACCTAGGTGCCCCTCAATGGAAGAATGGATCAAGAAAGTGTGGATTATATACTCATTAGAATACTACTCAGCGG